>SJYA01002489.1:3271382-3307997 GCA_006410615.1 Neotragus moschatus | reverse complement strand
AATATATTAATATATCCACAGATACGTGCTTAGTCGTTCATTTGTATCCAACTCTTCACAATCCCATGGACTGTAGCTCGCCAGAATCCTCTGTCCATGAGGAGTCTCCAAGTAAGAATACTGGAATGGGTTGCCATTTTTTTCTCCTGGGGATCTTCCCAACCTAGGGATTGAACTCAGGTCTCCTGCATTGCAGGCAGATTCTTTACCATCTGAGCCACCAGGGAAGCCCAAGAATACTGGAATGGGTAGCCTATCCCTTCTCCAGGGAATCTTCCAGACTCAGGAATGGAACCAGGGTCTCCTGCATTGCAGGCAGACTCTTTACCAGCTGAGCTACAAGGGAAGCCAACACACACACACACACACACACACACACACACACATACAGGAAAGCCTCTCCTCTTTGATGGAAACACCTCATAATTCCCTATTGTTTCCTTCACTTTTTTTCAGTCTCCATACACAGGCCTTTGAGCTGATTGTACATCTGTATAAACAAGCAAGTGCATCTCTACAGGTCTGGGGGATGAAGGAGTCCTTTGTGTAAATGGAAAGTCTCTGATGCTCTGCAGCTCAACAGCATTCACAAGACCCTTGGATGTAAATCACACAACAGAGAAAATGACTCAAGCAGTCACAAGTCACATCCTCACAGGCAAGGAAAGAGGCACATGCCTTCCAACCATCAGTGATGGAATCTGAAGGGAAACAAAGTCAAGACCGTAGTTCTAGTTGGTCCTTGGGGCCAAACCGCAGAGCTCGGTACCAAGGATGCTGATAACGACCCAGTTATTTCCTACCACGGGGTGAATGAGTCCCGCCAACAAAACTTCAAGCTCTCTGAGGTCATATCTTAATTTCCTCATTCTATCTCCCTTTCCAATCCTGCTGCAACTCGACACAAACACACACATACTTAGGGAACACACTTCCAACCCCCTTCTCCTTCTTCCTGGCTTGCTACAACCCATGTGACCCGTACTATAATTCAAGTCCCAGCTCACATTTAGCTGAGCCCTTTAATTTAGGGAGTGTGACTCTAAAGTAATGAGTCTAAAACAACAAAGAGCCTGTCTTTCCTACTGTGTTGATGGGCTACCCGAGTATCAATTTCACTAATTTATTATATACGTATGTATGTATTTTATCTACTTGGCTATTATTCACTTAACCAGAAGTAGCTCTGAATAACTAACAGAAAATGGGTAGCTATCCATGTTTCCTTCTTCATAAATAGCTATACGGCTGTGGTTGAAACAAATCTAGCAGAATTTCCAAATCCAAATAAATGATGTTTCTCAAGAGTCCCCTGATGATGTTACATTCTTATTTCCAGTGTTCCTTGTACTTAAATCTTATTTTGAAATGTTCCTTCAGTGTATTCAAAGATGTTTGTCGAGCATCATCTACGCACTAGGTGCTGTTCTGGGAGTTTATCCCCAGAGGTACAGACAAGATCATAAATAAGATGAAGACAGAGAAGATCAAATGTACCACAGGACATGGATATGGAAACAAACAGTGAAAAATGGGGATGGTGCATGTTAGGAAGAGGGACCTTGAGACATCACACAGGGTGGTCAGGGAGGTCTCTGAGTGAGTGACATTTGAAGAAAAATCTAAAGGAATGATGACAGAGAGGCTCCTGGGAAGCAGAAAAGAGCATTGTGGGTGGAAGGAACAGCAGCTGCAGACGTGAGGCAGAGATGAGCCCAGGGTGAGGAGCAGCAAAGAGGGAAGGATGAAGAACCCCTCGAGTGGCGGCAGTCAGGGCTGGGGGACGAGCGAGCAATGGGTCAGGGACGGCCTCGGAGGCACAAGAAGGCTGTTGGCTCTTACACAGAGTGAGGTAAGAGCCTCGACAGAGCTCTGGGCAGGAGATTTGGATCTAAGCAACCTCTTGGGAGAAATCAGCCCCACTGCCATGTTGCAAATGGCCTTGAACAAGGCCAGGGTGCAAACAGTGAGATGAGGCCCTCACAAAAGTCCAAGTTCTGGGACCAGTGTTGTAGAGGCAGAGAAGTTAGAAGTGGTTGGATTTTGGATCCATCCTTTAAACACTTTAAATCACACAGGAAAATCAACTTAGCTATTTTTATTTTTGACTTTCATTAAAACTTTGTTGGCTGGGATCTCCCTAGTGGTTTGGTGGTTAAAGGAAAAAAAAAAAAAAATCTGCCTTCCAGTGCAGGGGATGCCAGTTCGATCCCTGGTCAGGGAACGAAGAGTCCTCGTGCTGCAGAGCAGCTAAGTCCATGCGCTACAACCAGAGAGTCTATGGACTGCAACTCCTGAGCCCACGTGCTCTAGATCCCACATATTGCAACCAGAGGAGCCTGGATGTCGCAGTGAAGACCCAGCACAGCCCAAAACAGAAAGTGTGGAAACACTGAAACAAAACAGATTTCGCAAAAAAAAAAAAAAAAAAAAAAAACTGGCCATTTTGGCCATTTTCAAGAATCAACAGGATCTTTCAAACATATAGATTCATCCCCATTGAAAGAATTCACAGTTCAGTATTTAGAGGTTCTAAACTGTTCTAAAGCAAAAGTTCCCCCAAATATTCTGATTACTGTTGCTACCAGGAAATAGACATATATCCTTCTTTGAAACAATTTTTACCCTGGTGGAGTTATAGAAAAATCGGCATACAATCATAAATGAAAATAAAATTACTGAAGTCAACACCGGAAGCAGGTATCGAGCCTATTTGTGTGGTGGTGAGGCACAGGTGCAAAGACATCCTCACTGGGGTCGGTCATTCTGTAATGGTTTCTTCAAAAAGAAAAGCCAGATTCATCACAGAGTCAGCTCATCAGAGCTGCGTCAGAGTTCTGATAAAGGAAACATCCAGAGTGCTAACACCTCGGCTGTTCCCATAATCCTGCTCTGCTCCGCTGATCCCCGGAAATGGGTCAGAGGAGACCTCATCCAATCAGAGACGAATGACCTCATCCAAACATAGATGAATGACATCATCCAGCCAGAGAGGAATGACATCATCGGGGAGTAGTTTTACTATCACAGACCCACTCTAAGGGAAATACAAACAAATTCTAGATGACAAGCAAAACCCTGATGAAAATAATCCACTCCTGACACAGCCAATGTGCCAGACACTCTGCAGTGGTGTTCTCCTCACAGAGACTCATTAGACAAGAACTGTATCTCCAACAGATAATGAAAAACTGAGGCTCAGAGAGATGAGTGATTTGTAAGAGCAAAACACTAAAATAAATAAACAAAAGAAGGCAAAAGGTGAACCCAGGGCTGACTGGCTGCATTGTTCCTTTTCTTTCCTAGGCAGAGCTACTCACCAGCAATTGAATGAGACCACCACCTGCAGAGTGAGTTGAAAATGTTATTTAAGGAAGCCCTGAAGCAAACTCGTGGGACAGCCACTGCACACCCAGGACCCAGAGAGCTAGGGTCTAAGGTGAGTGTTCTCATTACCAAGAGATTTTGAAAAGATTGAAAATGTAAGAGATGGTTTCTCATAAAAGTTCAAAATCAGTGCTTTGGGAATAATATTAACCATTGAGTAAGACTCATTGTGCTAGGAATTCCCATGCATTTGTTCATGCCTTACAAAATCCTGGCCAACTAGGTGTTTTTATTTACTTTTAACAGATAGAGAAATCATTTCGGTGCTGTGCCTTTCTCAGATTCCCCAAAGTCACATTTGGAACCCACATTGGCCCACCTCCGAGGCCTGCGATCCTCCTACCAGTAGGATAAAGTTAGCAACAGCACAGCCTCTGGGGCTAGGCCACCTGGGTTCAAATCCTGGCTCTGTCTCTTCCAAGTTGTGTGGCCTGGACAAGTTGCTCAACTTCTCTGTGCCTCCGTTTCCTCATTTGTAAAATTAAGATAATAACAGGATTATTATAGCGATTAAATGAATCAATCATTATAAAGCACTTAAAATAATGCCCTGCACATGGTCACTAATGCATATGTCAGTGATAATTATCAACATGGTTACTGAGCCGCATTATGCAAAAGCACAGAGAATTAGTTACAACTGCATGATTATTAACATTTTTTTTTGATACAGTGGGGAAGGGCGGCTGTTTGCACCACTTTTGGGGTCCTGTCTGCTCACAGGGTTCCTAGACTCTGGATAACGTCATAACTTAATGCAAATGATAACGATCCAATTTCCTTACGAGGCGAGCATGTCATTCGATCAGTTTGCAAAGACCTGAGATATTAATAGCCTTGTGCAAACAAAGTGTTTATTATACCTCATGGCTTTTTTTTTTAAGTGGGTTACTATACCGCGTGTGTCTCCAATGTGGCGCCAGAGTCAGGATCAGTATTAAGGGGATTGTATGCTGTAAAATTCTGGACAACAGGAGCACAGTATAACTTTTTTTTCAGTGGCACTTTTTGCAAGTCTAATTTAACAGACAGTCAGTTTTCTTGGCTGACCTCTTTATATTTTATAAACCCTTGGGCAATATGAGAACTGAAAGCTGAACTGTGTGTGTGTGTGTGTGTGTGCGTGCGTGTGTGTGTGGCACGATGGCACATACGCGCATGTGCACATGCATGGGCTTGGGGTCAGGAAAAGGGTGCAGTTTTCACTAACCCCACTGAGTACTCTGGTCCTTGCAATGACAAGAACCTCATCCTTCATTCTGCAGTTTTGTTGCTGTTCAGTCACTCAAGTTGTATCTGACTCTTTGTGACCCCATGGACTGTAGTGCGCCAGGCTTCCCTGTTCTCCACTATCTCCCCGAGTTTGCTCAAGTTCATGTCCAATTAGTTGATGATACCATCTAACCATCCCATCCTCTGCTGCCCTCTTCTTTTGCCTTCAATCTTTCCCAGCATCAGGGTCTTTCCCAATGAGTCAACTCTTCACATCAGGTGGTCAAATTATTGTAGTTTCAGTTCAGCATCAGTCCTGCGAGTGAATATTCAGGGTTGAATTGCAGCTTTAGCATCCCTTAAAAAGCAACTTGAGGCCATCTACTTTGAATTTTCACTGTAAAGCCTTAGGGGTGTGCATAGTTTGAAATCTTTCTCAGAGATGAGATATGATGTTTATTTAAAGTGGTGGGTGATTCACTCCTTCCCACTAAAATCTTTATTTATTTTGCTCCATAACCATCAAGTCACGCTTTCACTTGCAACTCTGAAAAGTCATTTCATGTGTATTGTACAGTTTGAAGCCAGAGATAAATGGATGTGACTTAGATTTAGCCACTGTTTTTGTATAGCCTTGCAAGAGATCTCTAAAGATAAAAAAATCATCATATTCGACAAATATCTGTCTAAACACAAATCCAACTAGGCCTTAAAATCCAAGGATTGGGAATTCCCTGGTGGTCCAGTGGTTAGGATTCTGTGCTTCCACTTCAGGGAGCAAGGGTTCAATCCCTGGTTGGGGAACTAAGATCCACCCATACAGCATAGTCCAAAAAATAAAATAAATGAAATAAAATCCAAAGGCTTACAGAAATGAATGAGGAAAAGCAGAAGGACAGATTGTATTTTACTTCTGTTCATCAAAGTTGTGATGGCGTATCCAGTAGAGGTGGGGTGCTGAGGCTGCTGCATCGACTGTGCTGACTCTGTGCGACCCCATAGACGGCAGCCTACCAGGCTCTGCCGTCCCTGGGATTCTCCAGGCAAGAGCACTGGAGTGGGTGGGGTGGGAGTCCCTTATTAAGGCAAAGGTAATCTCGACTGAAGCTGAATGCTCCATCTCTACAAAAATAAACACCACTACTGCCCTTCTTATGGCCAAGGTCAGGAAATCTGTTTCCTTGGAAATCCACTGAGCTCATTCCACCCCAACACATTTATCTTCCACTGATTAACAGAGAACCACCAGCAGACTGTATTCTAGCAAGCTATCTGACAGCAACCTCTGTGGTCTCACGCCAGCCCCACGTGAGAAGACGACACCTCTCCTGATGTTTCATGATGGATCAACCCAGGACATCACACTGCACCAAGGAGTTCTTTTGTTTTTCTTTTAGTGGCCTCAAGCTAATAAATTAACCTAAAAATAATCTGGCAACTGACTTTGATAGGTAATTTTATAAAAGGCTCTTCCTCTTGGAGGAAGTAAAGACTTAGAAGTCAAAATCTAAGAGATGACAAGGAAGGAAGGGAACTAACATAGATCAACTGCCCACTCTCCATCCAGCAGTTATATACATGGTTTTATTTCACCCTTACAATAAACAGCAAGTGAACTGGAATTATTAAGAAAATTTAGATCACAATACTCACACCACTGAACACTACACCATGCTGGCTCATTAAGGGTGACTAGTGAACTAGCGAATGAAAAAAAAAAAATACTGTACATAGTAATTCACCAAACCTACTTCTATCTCAAGCTGATACATTCAGATATTTCTGCTATAAGTATTGCTGGGCTCAAAGAAATATCTTGATTCAGGCAGATGGTGTATTATCTTGGAATTATCTGCCTGTCCACCCAAGGAATCAAACCAAGATGGTAGGATGTTGCCAAATTCTCACAATTCCCTTCTGGAAGGAATGAGTTCTGAGGCATTCCTCTGGATTCTCCAGANATTTCTGCTATAAGTATTGCTGGGCTCAAAGAAATATCTTGATTCAGGCAGATGGTGTATTATCTTGGAATTATCTGCCTGTCCACCCAAGGAATCAAACCAAGATGGTAGGATGTTGCCAAATTCTCACAATTCCCTTCTGGAAGGAATGAGTTCTGAGGCATTCCTCTGGATTCTCCAGATTTTACACTAGAAGGCTCTTGGGTATATTTCAATTAGAAGAAAGGCAGTACTATTGAAACACCATTTACACATCTGTTCCTCCACCAGACCCTGAGCAACTGCAAGGCACAAGCTGAGTCTGATATATATGGCTAGATTATTTATGTTGTTCAGTCACCAAGTTTGAACTCTGACTCTTTGCAGAGTGTGGACTGCAGCACACCAGGCTTCCTTCTCCTTTACTACCTCTGAAACTTGCTTAAACTCATGTCCATCAAGTCAGTGATGCCATCCAACCATCACACCCTCTGTCATCCCCTTCTGCTCTCAGTCTTTCCCAGCATCTTGGTCTTTTCCAATGAGTCGGCTCTTCTACATCAGGTAGCAAGAGTATTGGAGCTTCAGCTTCAGCATCAGTCCTTTCAATGAATATTCAGGGTTGATCTCCTTTAGGATTGACTGGTTTGATATCCCTGCAGCCCAAGGGACTCTCAAGAGTCTTCTCCAGCACCACAGTTCAAAAGTACAGTTCTTCAGTGCTCAGCCTTCTTTATGGTCTAACTCTCACATCCATACATGACTACTGAAAACACCATAGCTTTGACTATCTGGACCTTTGTCAGCAAAGTGATGTCTCTGCTCTTTAATATGCTGTCTAGGTTTGTCATAGCTTTTCCTCCATATTGCTAGATGACTGGCCTCGATCCTGGTACCAATTCTAGGAGGCACTCACTCAGAGTTTTCCGTCTATGACCCTGTACAGTGTGTTGATGTGGCAGATTAAGGATGGGCGCAGCTTCTTTGACACCCTTTCTATCAAGAGATGGGTCTATTTCCTTTCCCTTTGAATTCTGCCTGGGTTGTAGCACATTTGATCAATAGAATTAGGTGAAAGGGAAGCTCTGCTAGGTTTGGACCTTGTCTTTAAGTGGACCGGCAGCTTCTGCCTCGGACACCTGGGCCCCTGAGCCTCAGGTAAAAAAGCCTGACTCCTCTTCTGGGAAGACCACATGGGTACATCCTGAAACTACTTAGAGAGGAGGAGGGACTCAGTCACCCCATCCCAGCTCCAAGCTTAGAAGCAAATTCATTACAGATCATCCACTTCAGCCCAGCTGCCACCTGAGCACCATCAAGTGACCCAGGTCAAAGCCACATGGAGCAGAAGAACAGCCCAGTCAAGTCCTGTCCAAGTTTCTGACTACTAAAAATCGATACAAATTTGGTATTTGAGGCCATAAAATTTGGGGTAGTCGGTTAAACAGTGACTAATCAAAAAAGTTAGAAAGGTACAACTCTTATTATCGTAGAGGTGATAAAGTTTGAAATGAGCAGTAAACAGAGCCACAGACAGAAAAAACAAACTTCTGAGTACCGAAGGGAAAAGGGAGGGGGACAGGCGTAAATTAAGAGTTTGAGGATCTACTGTACACCACAGGGAAGCATACTCAGTATTTTGTAATAATCTATAAGGGAAGAGAACTTGACAAAGAATATATATACATACACATGTATATATATAACTGAATCACTTTGCTATACAATGGAAACTAACACAACATTATAAATCAACTTGACTTCAATTTTTTTTTAAAAAAAGGATAGTAAGTGTGAAAAGGGTATAAGTTGGTGAGAGGAAGCTATAAATAGCTGGAAGGTCCAAGGTCTTTGGAGGTCAGCATCCCTAAACACAAATATTCCTTGGTAGTCCCATGTGGCCACAAGGTCGTAGACACTCTTAAATAACTTATTAGTTTCTTGGTGACTCATTTCTTCGCTTGTAAATTTGAGGACTTCGCTTGTAAATCCAAGGTGGCAGATCCACTCGCTCACGCTAGCGGTATCAAAATTGAAGAAGATTCCTCTTTCCTATTTTTTTCCCCTTCTCATAACTCTGGGCATGATTTTAATCATAAATACAAGCATGATTTAATCAAATAAAGATGCATTCAATTTTCCAAAAAGGCTGAGAGCTCTACTAAATATTAGTAGGTTCAAAAACATTCCCAGAGCACTGGAGCTTTATCGGAGCACATTTCAATAAAGGCTGCCTTTGGCATAGATCTCTAAAAATATAGTAAGGGTCACTGCTATTTGGGAAAAAATTTCCGTTTTTCTCTTTCCCTTCATATCAGAAGGCTTTATCCCTTTCCTATTCCGTGTGATATTGCTGTCCATCTGAAGTCCATATGATTACACCAGTATATGCTCTTTGGAGTCCGTGAACATAACAGAAGTCAGGGGTAGGAGGAGGACAGGACGGTTTTATGTTACCACCATTCATCACGGCTCTGACAGATGATTCTGTAGAGAGGGGACGGAGAGAGTCGCCTTGCCAAACTAAACATGATTTCCACAGAAGCTCGGGTGTCTTGACTCTCCCAGGCAGGGAGAAATCAACAGATGCAGAACCCCAGATGAAACTAACTCTGAGCTTGCTCCCAGAAATGCTATCTTAGGTCTTTCCCGCCTGGGATTCTGACTCTAGAAAGAGTAACCATCTACAAGTATGGGACAGAATGACCCCCAGCCTTGGGATATATTTTAAATCTGTGATGCCCATGGTGAATGACTGCATCTGAATCACAAGGAGAGCCCTTGGAAACCACATCTGTCCACAGGGAAATCTTTTCCTTTCCAGGAGCAATCGAAATCTCCAGGAAAGAGGCCACAGGCAGGCCTTGTAGAAGCTCCCCCAGGGCTTTTATAGGTAGGGGAGGATCTCCTACACCCACCTGTGAGCCCACATGAGCACACACCCACATACTCTTCCCCTGCTTAAAATCAGTGTCCTGAATAATCCTAATAAATCATCCATATAACCATCTAAGCACCCTGAAAACCTCTTCCTAGTGATGCTTTTTCCTCTAGGAAGTAGGCTGTCAGCTATGTGTTAAGTAATACAGTAATCAAAGGGCATCTAGAAATTTCAGAAGCTTTGTCCTTCTGAGTAGTTGAGCTCTCCAAACAGCTAAAGATCTGTCCATTTAAGTCTTTTATTTTTTTCAAAATAACCTTTAGGCAATTTTGGATATAAAACTCTCTAGCATTTTATGGCATGTATTCAAGTTATTACCTGAATATAATTTAGTCTCACCTATGTAATTCAAGGCTGTTATCATAAGCATCCATTTCTGTCCCCCAACAGAAGGGAATTTTATACCAGGGAGCTTTACCACTGAAGGCTGCAAAGACTTCCAAGTGCGCTGAAGACAAGTGGAAAGTTGGAGAAAAACAAGCCAAAATGGGATTTCCAATGAGGCCACAGCAGGTATCAGAAGGCAGGCAGGTTGCCACAAAGACTGGGTTAACTACAAACAGGATAAGATTTAGGAAAATTATCCATAAGAGGCATTGTATTCTCTGACTTGATCTGACGTGGCATCACTGGGGTACACTGGCAAACACTGCAAGTCTAAAGGTTCACCTCCTCCTGTCAGAGTGTCTTCCTCCAGCGCTCCTTCCTATCCAGTGCTTCAAACTTCTTGGTCCCAGAGAGGACCAAAGGCTGCCTTTTCAGTGATTCAGCTGCATGTGTGCTGTGTCTTCTGTGAAGGTGTTCAGGGGTCTCTCTGACTTACTTCTGGATCTTGGCTGTGTTTCAGGAGGTTAGATTGCAACATAGCTGAGCTCCAGATAGAAAAGGAGATGTTAGTCTTCCTTATTTTCCTTAAAACTACCTCCTTCCCAGATTCCTGTGTTCAGTGACATTGAACAAACCCAAGGTCACAGTCTCCATTCAGTGTGCTTCCATCTTGAGCTGTATCTTTTCCAATTGTTGTTCAGTCGCTAAGTCAAGCCTGCCAGGCTCCTCTGTCCAGGCAAGAATACTACAGTGGGTTGCTATTTCCTTCTCCAGGGGATCTTCCCAACTCAGGGATCAAACCTGTGTCTCCTACTTGGCAGGCAGATTCTTTACCGCTGAGCCACCAGGGAAGCCCCATCTTTTCCAAATTGGAGACTTTAATTGGAACAGAGCTTGCTGCTCATGTCATGGGGTGGCCAGTGCTGCAGTAACCTCTGGGAATGTACACATCCCTTGAGGACACATTAAAGTCCTCTAAATTCCAGCCTTCAAGTACAGATCCCCTCCTGTAGATGAGACGGCCTCTGTGAGGAAGACAAACCATCAGTATTCCACTATCAGAGGTCACACCTCAGGGCAAAAAGTCAGGAGCCAAAGAATAATAGTGATTTAGCAGCTTATGTTACAGGCAACAAAACCTAACAAACCTTGCTTTCAATTAACTGAAGTCACATGTCACATAATTAAAACAGGGCCAGAGAGCACAATCCATCTGTACAGGGAGGCATGTAAGAGTGCCTTAATTGAAAAAAGAAGAAAAAGGAGGACAGGGAATCATGTTTTTAATTTTCAAATAATCTTTTAATATCTCTGACTAACTTTGATCAAGCTGCTTTTTCAGAGAACTCAGTCTTTGCTTTCCCTCCAAATATCACTCCACCCTCTGGCCGGCCTAGTTTCTCTTATTTTTCTTCTATTCTTGCTGATTTTGAGGCAAAGAGGTAGGAAAGGATTTGCTACAAACAGCAAATGTGGTGAGGAGTGAGCACTTGGGAGTCAGAGTTGGACTTATATCCCAGCCCTGCCCCCTCCTAGCTCTGTGACTCTGGCCAAGGGACTTAATTTCTCTGTGACTCAGCACCTTCTGTAAAAATAAGAAAGAACACAGGAGTAGAAAGAATATTTTAAATGGGTGAAGGTGATCCAAAGGCACAAACTTCCAGTTACATGATGAGTAAGTTCTNCAGAGTTGGACTTATATCCCAGCCCTGCCCCCTCCTAGCTCTGTGACTCTGGCCAAGGGACTTAATTTCTCTGTGACTCAGCACCTTCTGTAAAAATAAGAAAGAATACAGGAGTAGAAAGAATATTTTAAATGGGTGAAGGTGATCCAAAGGCACAAACTTCCAGTTACATGATGAGTAAGTTCTAGGGATGTAATGTATGACATAGTGACCATAGTTAGCAATACTATATGGAATATTTGAAAGTTGCTACTAGAGTAAATCTTAGCAGTTCTCACCACAAAGAAAAACAGACGTGTGAGTATGTGAAGCAATGGGGTGTTAACTGAACTTATTGTGGTGATCATTTTGCAATATATACATATATTAAATCCTTATATTGTACGCTTGAACTAATACAATGTTATGTGCCTATTATATCTCAATAAATGGGGAAAAAAAAGATGCCTTATCATGCAAACTTCATAGCAGAGCTGTGAGAACAGAGATAATATTAATAAAGGGCTTAGCAGAGGGTCTAGTACACAGAAAGGTGACTGTGTCTGATGCTTTTAGAACATGCCTTAAAATTCAAAAGTCTCCAAGGAAGGTACCTGAGGATCCATTATAACAAGTAAGAATCACTTTTCATGAACACACATGTAACTAGTATTTGAAAACTCTTAACAGCTTTAACTTCATTCCCTGAGATTTCATAACCAACATTTATTTGTATGATAATTTTCCCATTTTCCTAATAAATGCGAAGAAAAGTCTTCACCAAATTTCCAAACGTTTACAATCCAGGACAATTAGAGGTTTCCACCTCCATTCATTCCCTCTGACACGCCCGCTTCTCAGTCATACTGTCTCACATGTTTGCTCCATAACATTGGGTTTCTTGGGTCTGTTCTTGACCTTGTTTATCTCCTTTTACATACCTTCCCTGGAGGGCAACTCTCTCCCTGAGTCTTTCCTCACCCCCTAGCACTGAGCACCATCTCTATAGTATCTTCTATAGGCCCCGTCAAAGGAGACCCTGTTTTTGCACAGGTGACTCCTGTCAAGAATGACCATTCCTCACCCTGCTTTAACAGATGCTTCTTGAGGCCCCACCCAAACATCAAGTCCATAGTGAAGTCTTTCCAACACTGCCCCCTACATACCGTGTTTATATGACACTGTGACATATTCACTATGATCATGTCTGCCTCCCCTACTAGACTCAGGGCTTTCAGAGCAGCACTTTCATGTGCATCAGAATCCCCTAAAGATCTTGGGTCATGCTGATGCCACATGAGTAATAAGCTATTAAGAACATCTCTCACTTCTCAGTAACTTGGCATCATCACCATCATCATCACCGCCATCATCACCATCATTCATCACCATCATCATCACCATCATCATCGTTCATCATTCATCACCATCATCATCACCACCATCATCACCATCATTCATCACCATCATCATCACCATCATCATCGTTCATCATTCATCACCATCATCATCACCACCATCATCACCATCATCACCAACACCATCATCACCAACACCATCATTCATCACCATCACCACCATCATCACCATCATCATCGTTCATCACCATCACCATCACCATCACCACCATCATCACCATCATCATCACCACCATCATCACCATCATCATCACCACCATCACCACCATCATCACCACCATTATCATCACCATCATTCATCACCATCATGACCACCACCATCATTCATCATTCCTCACCATCACCATCACCACCATCATCACATCATCATCACCATCATTCATTACCAACATCCCCACCACCATCACATCATCATCATCACCATCATCATCACCGCCATCATCACCATCATCATCATCACCTTACTTCATCACCATCATCATCACTGCCATCGTCACCATCATCATCATCACCACCACCATCATCACCACCTTTTGACACTGTTGCCCACTGAGATGAGATGAGGATGATAAGATGAGATCTTAGGGAGATGAGATGCCAGGGCTGCCTGAAATAATGGAGGGCAGAGGTGAACAGAGGATGTGCACTTGGTGAGGGATGGACTGGAAAGCCTGAGTAGAACCAGAGAGCAAGAGGAGGCTGGATGAGGTTAGTGAAGAGACAGGAGGTAGCAAAGACGGGAAAAAAAGAGAGTAACAAGGATGGAGAGGAGACAACAGGAAGGGAAGAAAAGGAGAAAGAGATGGCCATCGGATGAGAAAAGAAAGGTAGCTGACTTCTTTCCTTGGGGCGAGATTGCTCTTGCACCATCTGACTTTCCAGAGTAGGGGGTGAATTTCCGGACTGGAGCCTTTCAGAGGATGGTCATTCCAACCATTTATGCTCAGAGCTTCCCCCCTTCACATTAAAGGTTCTGCCTTCCTGAGCAACTCAGGAATAAGCTGTCACTATGCCATCTATGGGGTCACACAGAGTTGGACACAACTGAAGCAACTTAGCAGCAACAGCAGCAGCATGAGAGGAATAACAAATAAGGGCATAACAAATAAGGGCCTGTCCCATGACTGTGAGTGTAGAAAATGACGTATCAGTTCAGAAATATCTCAGTCTGTAGTAAGTCTTTTACCCTAAGACTTAAAACTCATTGTCCATTCAAACAACCCAAACAAAATTACCTGATACAGCTCGATCCGTTGTTCAGGCACTCTGGCTTTTGGGTTCTGTAAACGAAAGACTCTGAACTCGGCCTTCACCAAATTGGAAGCATTCTTCTCCATCGAGGAGACGTCAAATCGGACAATTCTAAAGTACGGTCTGTAGAAAGTGGGCGGGATGGCATCTGTAAAAAGTTAGGGCAATCATTGAAAATGATAAAAATCCACTGTTCTCTCACAAAAGACCCTGCAGCAGGTTTCTTAAGACAGCTTTTAGAAACCATACAGGAAATATCTATAGAATGATTTTGTTTCCAATGGCCAATTTAATATCATTAACAATTGAACTAGGAAAAAAAAATAAACATGTGCATTTGGTTGCAGGAGTAGCCGATTAAAAGGGATTAACAAACCACTTCCAATTCCATTTGAGGGCACGAAGTTAACCCTCTTCTTTGAAAGTTGACGGAGGGGTGGAAAATCCTAAATGGTTATGAACTGGAACAAATTCATGACAGTTGATGCCTGGAGAAAGCTGTCAGGCTTGCATACACTTTAATCAAATGTGCCAAGAAAATAGCTCCTAATGGCAAGCAGTTTGCCCATGTATTTTTTCCCTTGAAATTTTGGCACCCAAACACTCTACTCTCTCCAGGTTCATGGACTGCATCTTTTTTGCCTTCTATAATTTGGTCCTTGACACACACAGGACCAAATACACTCTCTAGTGAAGTTAAGGTGAGGACTGTTGAAGGAAAACACACACATAGTGGTGATACCAGGTCCAGTCTTAAAATTCTTTATTTGGCACACATGTTCACTGGTGCGAGGGAATCCTAGCAAATGAAGAGAAAGAATCAAGCCCAATGCTTTCTGCTCTGAGCCATGAAAAACACAGATTTGCAGACAGCCCACCACAGTTTCAAGTTCATGGGCTGCAAGAATTTTGCTGTTATTTTGAGGTAACCTGTCTTTGCCTTTGGATATATAACTCGGGGTTAAACCAAAACCAAAGCAAGTTTGAATTCTATCCCCATACTGCCTATACAACACCCATTTATTAAGAATCTACACTGGCCAGGCTAGCTGTTACAGATATGTTTCTATAGTACAGGTAGAATAGGTATATTCCTACAATTCTCCTTGAAAATCTCCTGCAAACTTACTTTCATTATTCTGGAATGTACCATCCAACTCTGGTGGTTCGATGATGTTCTACTCCCTCCTCAATTATGTCACTTCATTACAACGTGATCATTCTCAGTTTTTATGGCCCCTTACAAATGTTTTCTTTTGGTGGGGGGGAGCTTCCCTGGTGACTCAGATGTTAAAGAATCTGCCTGCAATGGGGGAGACCTGGGTTCAATCCCTGGATCAGGAAGATCCCCTGGAAGAGGAAATGGCTACCCACTCCAGTATTCTTGCCTAGAGAATTCCATGGATAGAGGAGCCTGGAGGGCTACAGTCCACTTACAAATGTTTTTATTATTTTGCTATTACGCTTGCTTATTTTGTTCTCCTCAATGAAATTTTAAGAATCCTGAGGACTGACAGTATTTTTCATATATTTTTCTGCACCTACTAGAACAGAAGTCTGCACACATGAAGTTCACCAAATATCCACTGTTTGCATAGTTTGGTCATCAACAGGAGTTTTGAAAGACTTAAGCATCTGGTTATTGGCAAGACTAGCTTCCTATTAAACAAATGTACCATCTTGCTGATCTTAAAATAGAAATAAATACCTTTCATGATTTCCTGGGAAATCCTTGCTCTGAGATGATTACACTGAAAAATCGAATGCTAGGAACACACCAGCATTTCATCATCTTAAGAGCTCTGCACTTTTCCCCCTCACAGAGGCTTTTCTCCATCCTTTCCCCATGTCCCATGACTCTCAGAAATCAGCTCATGGGGAAGTGATACATTTCAAACCATGCTCTCTGCTTGATGACTGCTTCACAAATGACTGTGTGAACGGAAACTTTATAGATCCAAAGTTTCAGAAACAATCAAACAAACCTCCCCAAATCAAAAGCATCCAGGTTTCAGAGAAAAGAACGCATGTGCATAGACACGGGGCTGAGGCACTACATCACTGCTGTGAAACATTTGCTGGACGGTTTCAGGAAGGCGAACACCCACCCAGGCAGAAAGGCCATGGGAGCCCCCAGCACAGCANCCCCTTCACATTAAAGGTTCTGCCTTCCTGAGCAACTCAGGAATAAGCTGTCACTATGCCATCTATGGGGTCACACAGAGTTGGACACAACTGAAGCAACTTAGCAGCAACAGCAGCAGCATGAGAGGAATAACAAATAAGGGCATAACAAATAAGGGCCTGTCCCATGACTGTGAGTGTAGAAAATGACGTATCAGTTCAGAAATATCTCAGTCTGTAGTAAGTCCTTTACCCTAAGACTTAAAACTCATTGTCCATTCAAACAACCCAAACAAAATTACCTGATACAGCTCGATCCGTTGTTCAGGCACTCTGGCTTTTGGGTTCTGTAAACGAAAGACTCTGAACTCGGCCTTCACCAAATTGGAAGCATTCTTCTCCATCGAGGAGACGTCAAATCGGACAATTCTAAAGTACGGTCTGTAGAAAGTGGGCGGGATGGCATCTGTAAAAAGTTAGGGCAATCATTGAAAATGATAAAAATCCACTGTTCTCTCACAAAAGACCCTGCAGCAGGTTTCTTAAGACAGCTTTTAGAAACCATACAGGAAATATCTATAGAATGATTTTGTTTCCAATGGCCAATTTAATATCATTAACAATTGAACTAGGAAAAAAAAATAAACATGTGCATTTGGTTGCAGGAGTAGCCGATTAAAAGGGATTAACAAACCACTTCCAATTCCATTTGAGGGCACGAAGTTAACCCTCTTCTTTGAAAGTTGACGGAGGGGTGGAAAATCCTAAATGGTTATGAACTGGAACAAATTCATGACAGTTGATGCCTGGAGAAAGCTGTCAGGCTTGCATACACTTTAATCAAATGTGCCAAGAAAATAGCTCCTAATGGCAAGCAGTTTGCCCATGTATTTTTTCCCTTGAAATTTTGGCACCCAAACACTCTACTCTCTCCAGGTTCATGGACTGCATCTTTTTTGCCTTCTATAATTTGGTCCTTGACACACACAGGACCAAATACACTCTCTAGTGAAGTTAAGGTGAGGACTGTTGAAGGAAAACACACACATAGTGGTGATACCAGGTCCAGTCTTAAAATTCTTTATTTGGCACACATGTTCACTGGTGCGAGGGAATCCTAGCAAATGAAGAGAAAGAATCAAGCCCAATGCTTTCTGCTCTGAGCCATGAAAAACACAGATTTGCAGACAGCCCACCACAGTTTCAAGTTCATGGGCTGCAAGAATTTTGCTGTTATTTTGAGGTAACCTGTCTTTGCCTTTGGATATATAACTCGGGGTTAAACCAAAACCAAAGCAAGTTTGAATTCTATCCCCATACTGCCTATACAACACCCATTTATTAAGAATCTACACTGGCCAGGCTAGCTGTTACAGATATGTTTCTATAGTACAGGTAGAATAGGTATATTCCTACAATTCTCCTTGAAAATCTCCTGCAAACTTACTTTCATTATTCTGGAATGTACCATCCAACTCTGGTGGTTCGATGATGTTCTACTCCCTCCTCAATTATGTCACTTCATTACAACGTGATCATTCTCAGTTTTTATGGCCCCTTACAAATGTTTTCTTTTGGTGGGGGGGAGCTTCCCTGGTGACTCAGATGTTAAAGAATCTGCCTGCAATGGGGGAGACCTGGGTTCAATCCCTGGATCAGGAAGATCCCCTGGAAGAGGAAATGGCTACCCACTCCAGTATTCTTGCCTAGAGAATTCCATGGATAGAGGAGCCTGGAGGGCTACAGTCCACTTACAAATGTTTTTATTATTTTGCTATTACGCTTGCTTATTTTGTTCTCCTCAATGAAATTTTAAGAATCCTGAGGACTGACAGTATTTTTCATATATTTTTCTGCACCTACTAGAACAGAAGTCTGCACACATGAAGTTCACCAAATATCCACTGTTTGCATAGTTTGGTCATCAACAGGAGTTTTGAAAGACTTAAGCATCTGGTTATTGGCAAGACTAGCTTCCTATTAAACAAATGTACCATCTTGCTGATCTTAAAATAGAAATAAATACCTTTCATGATTTCCTGGGAAATCCTTGCTCTGAGATGATTACACTGAAAAATCGAATGCTAGGAACACACCAGCATTTCATCATCTTAAGAGCTCTGCACTTTTCCCCCTCACAGAGGCTTTTCTCCATCCTTTCCCCATGTCCCATGACTCTCAGAAATCAGCTCATGGGGAAGTGATACATTTCAAACCATGCTCTCTGCTTGATGACTGCTTCACAAATGACTGTGTGAACGGAAACTTTATAGATCCAAAGTTTCAGAAACAATCAAACAAACCTCCCCAAATCAAAAGCATCCAGGTTTCAGAGAAAAGAACGCATGTGCATAGACACGGGGCTGAGGCACTACATCACTGCTGTGAAACATTTGCTGGACGGTTTCAGGAAGGCGAACACCCACCCAGGCAGAAAGGCCATGGGAGCCCCCAGCACAGCAGTTTGAAACGATAGCTGCACCAACATTACTTGTCCATGCCCCGTGTAAGATCATTTGTGAATGAGATACTGAGATGAACCAAAATGTCACTCAGTTACCAGTGAGGGATCCTTCCTAGAATCTGCAGTGATGTTGGCCACAGCCCCCAAATCCAAATTTGCTATAGTTTGGATTGACATTGCTGTAGCATTCGCCTTTGGCAAAAAAGCAATGCCTACTGACATTTTTGGTTGTTATAAGATTGAAATGTAAAGTGCGGCAGATAGTACTATTAAAAATCCAACCACTTGTGTAAGAAAAAAAAAGAAAAAATCAACCTTTCTGCTGGAACATGACCAGCCCAGGATGGGACCGGCCCAGAACAGGCTGGTCCCATCCTGACAGCTCAGCTGAAAATAGGCTTGGAATCCAGGCAGAGAGGCCTGGGAGGATGGCTTCACACACTCTCCAGGTTGGCCAGAAGCTTCCTCAGGCCTAGTTTCTGCATTTATCTTCTCATGGCCTCCCCATCAGAGAGCAGAAGCTTCAAACATGCTTGGAAAGAGCATCCTGAAAGGGCAAGGCTGCTTCGGTGGGTTTCCTGTCATTAGAGGAAGTAAACAATCTTGCTGGTTTCCCCCTTCCTTTCAGTGGAAACCACCCCCCCACCCCCGGGGCCTGCGCTACTTCCACAGACATGGAGAGTTCACACCCGGCCGCCCCAATCTTATCCTTCCATCAAGTTTGTAAATAAGCGCTCTTGAGATTTATTTTTATTCTCTTTTGTGTTTATTAAACTTTGAACAATTTTTTTTCCCTTTCTGGTCATCTGCCCGTACACACACTTGCTTTTTACGGCCGCTTCAGACCAGGAGGTCAATTTTGTTTCTCCTTCTTCTAAGCAAATCATCCAATGATCCGGTCCTAGGCTTTCGAGCTTTGAAGGAGTGTTTGCAAATATTTACGGGCGTCACTGGATAGTTAAGTACGTTGTTCTCTTCTGCTCCCTATACGCTGGCAATCGGCCCTCCTCCCATCTGGCCATGATAACCGTGTTGGCTGTTTTGACTGCCTGATAACACAAATCCACATATCTGGTGCTTGTTTTATAAGTTGAAGCTGTTCACGGAGGAGGTGAAATGAGAGTTGGGCATCCCTTCCCTCCCCGCCAGTGCCTGGGCTTTGGACTCACGACTCCGCGAAGGGACCAGGCCAGCAGGACACAGCAGCCTTTCCCAAACCCCTGCTGCAGCATCCAAGAGCAGGAGCTCATTAGATAAAGACTGGTAACTTCCAGAACTGACTACCACTTCCAAGGGTCGGTCCCAGCTGTCCCCAGCTGTCCTCTGCTATGGGTGACCAGCCCCTAGCCTGGCTAAGGTACTTGAGCAACTTCCCAAATATGTCTGCACTGGAGGGAAAAATAAAAGTCACAGCAAGTTGCTCAGGCCCAGCTCACGATCCTGTCCTTACCTCATAGAAGCTCTCAGAGGCAAGGTACAAAGAGCTGAGCACGGCCCCTCCATACCTAGCCTGGTGCTGGGGCTCCATTCCCATGCTTGTATTTAATGGCTTGATCCACCCATCTGGTCTGGGAGGGATGCAGCTTTTTTCTCCACTTTCTGCAAGGACTCGTGTCCCCCTTTGGAATATGAGCTCTCTCTAAAGGCCTCTGGTATTTCAACTCAGCTTCTAGCCCATTGTGAGGTATTCAGTGACTTGGGTTTGACTTTCGCCAACTTGCCCTCGCATATCCTAGTTGGCACTCTCCTCTCGATGTCTGACCCACTCTTTCTTGGATCCATCAGATGCACTTCCCGCCAGCTCTGTGGATTTCAGACCACCAAACTGGTTCTGCTCCCCTACCTTACCTCACCTCCCTCCTACCCCCTGCCATCCCATGTGCCTTCCTGTCTTCAAAAGGCTTGCACCTAGCAGATTTCAGAATGTCACCCAATGAGTAGTGTTCCCCTTACCTCAAATCCCTGCTAAATCTAACTTAGGGGAATAGACAGAGGGGAAAAAAGGGGAAAGTCCAACTACTGATTTCTAAAGTCTAGCACGTTAGAAATAAAGTACACAATAAATGTAACGAGTTTGAATAAACCCCAAACCATCCCTGCTCTCCCCACCCTCCAGCCCTTGGAAGAACTGTCTTCCACAAAACCAGTCTCTGGTGCCGAAAAGGCTGGGGACCACTGGTGTACAGAATGCCCAGTGATAGTGTCTGATCGCAAGCTGCTTTCATGCATTCTAGGTTGACTTGTCTGTTCCAAATAACTAATCAGCTCATTGTAAATTGTCTCCTCCCCATGTTAGCACCTCTCAGTCAGCAATCTTCACTTAAGGGTCCTTCGGTTCCCCATGGCCCAGGGATGGCTCCATGGGCTTGTGGTCATGGCAGCTGTACCAGTTCCTAAGTTCGGAAAAGGCTCACACTGGAATCTGATATTCTGTGGTTGCTGTCTTGAACATCTTGATCATTTCACCTTTGAATTTAGGCTTTGAATGTGACATCTACTGGGACAATGGAGTAGGGCCATGGAGCTCTGCCACCTTTCCATACTCCTGGCCTCCCAAGAATTGGTGCTGGAACTCCTGCCCCCTGCCCCCCAGAGAGCCAGTGTCAGGCACCCATACCCGAAGCATCTCAGATAGGGCATGGGGGCAGCGATGTCACCCGAGGCTGGCAATGCAAAAGCACAGTCAGATGCAAGTCAGCGGCAGCAGGGACCGAGTCTTATACAGTCCCACATAATTATAGGATCTGCATGCAGGGGGTCCTTTAAGGCCACCTGAATTTTAACCCCAAATCAAAAAAGTCTTATCTATGTGGCAACAGAGACAGCATTTAGCTTTTCAGAACCTATTTCTTCATCTATATTACAAGGTAAATAATCCCCTACTTCATATGTACTGACTCAGGTTGTCAGGATCACACAAATGAGCAGATGGAACATTCGAGAACTGGGTGTAGAACAAACTTCCTCTCAAAAAAGGTCCCTTCCTATCCCCTTTTCCATCCTGCAACAAAGGGGCTAAGTGATCCTTGGACCTTCTTTGAATGTCCCACAGAGAGAGAACACTTACCACCTAACTGAATTAGAGAAGAAAGAGAGAAGTGTCCTGGGGCAGTTTATCAAGGACTCTGGGTGTTCCATTCCTGCCCGCTGCCGAGAGGAATGACAGTCACCCCTATACTGACAGGCTCCTCATCACCAGACTTTAATATTTACCTGTTGTGTTCAACCCTGACCATCAGAAAGGATGAAAAGAGAACTCTATCCTCCCATCAAACACCCTCTGCATCAAACAACTCCACCTCCCGCAACAATGCTCAGATTAGAACTGTTTAACACATAAGTTAGTGAAAAGCACAAACCGAAGAAAGGTCTTACAGCGTCACCGATATGTGAGGAGCTCTGGCAGAAAGAGGAGATTTGGAGCCTGAAAGAAATACCCAACGACATCCAGAGTTCAGCCTTTAGCAGGGGCGATGCTTCAATCACCTCTATCTATTGTCCATTCCCTATTGGGCTGCTTATACCACAAAACTAGTGGGGAAAAAAGTGTGTGACAGACATTGGAATTGTGGGTCAAGTATTCCTGAGTATATGTTGCATTTACTAAAGCAGTGGTTCTGGAAGTGTGGTCTTGGACCACAGCATCTGCCTCACCTGGGAACCTGGGATAAGTGCCAAGTATCCAAGAAAGCCTGATGCACCATCAAAGTTTAAGAACCACTGTGCTAAAAGGTACCAGTTGGCTGCTAGCTGGAGAGGCCAGTGCTATTTAACAAAGCAAGCAGATTAGCAGAGGCCAAGAAGAAGAAAGAGACCTTAATTTCTAACAACTGCTCTCTTGAAGCTGGCACTCACAGAACCCCCAAGGGAAACTGGCACTCAATGTCCTCGGGGAATTTCTAGGATAAGTCAGAGGGCAGTAGTTCAAAATGAAAGGTAAAAGATATGCGTTGTACTCAGTCGCTTCAGTCATGTCTGACTCTTTGCGACCCCATGGACTGTATAGTCTGCCAGGCTCCTCTGTCCATGGGATTTTCCAGGCAAGAATACTGGAGTGGATTGCCATTTCCTTCTCCAGGGGATCTTCCTGACACAGGGATTGAATTCATGTCTTTTATGTCTCCTGCATTGGCAGGCAGGTTCTTTACCACCATGAAATTAAAAGACATTTGCTCTTTGGAAGAAAAGTTATGACAAACCTAGATAGCATATTAAAAAACAGACATCACTTTGCTGACAAAAGTCCCTACAGTCAAAACTATGGTTTTTCCAGTAGTCATGTATGGATATGAGAGTTGAACCATAAAGAAGGCTGAGAGCCAAAGAATTGATGCTGTGGTGTTGGAGAAGACTTAGCCTGGGGACTCTACCCCAGGCAAAGGAAATCAACCCTGCATATTCACTGGAAGGACTGATACTGAAGCTGAAGCTCCAATAATTTGGCCACCTGATGAGAAGAGCCAATTCACTGGGAAAGACCCTGATGCTGCGAAAGATTGAAGGCAAAGGAGAAGCAGCAGCAGCGGATGAGACGGTTGGGTGGCGTCACCGACTCAGCGGACATGACCCTGAGCAAGCTCCAGGAGACAGCGCAGGACAGAGGAACGTGGCATGCTGCAATCCACGGGGTCACAAAGAGTCAGACATGACAGCAATTGAACAACAACATGGGAACAAAGGACTGTTAGAGGCCCAGAGGTTCTGTTTGTCTTACTCCCCGAAGCACTCACTAGTCACCTGAATTTCATTTTATGTTTTATTGATTTTTATTGGAATATAATTGCTTTACAATGCTGTATTAGTTTCTGCTGAACAGCCAAGTGAATCAGGTATACATATACAGGTATCCCCTCTTTTTTTGGATTTCCTTCCCATTTCGGTCACCCCAGATCATTTAAGTAGAGTTTCCTGTGCAATACAGTAGGTTCTCATTAGTTACCTATTTAATGGCTCAGAGGTTAAAAGCATCTGCCTGCAATATGGGAGACCTGGGTTCGATCCCTGGGTCATGAAGATCTTCTGAAGAAGGAAATGGCAACCCACTCCAGTATTCTTGCCTGGAGAATCCCATGGACGGAGGAGTGGTGGGCTACAGTCTATGGGGTCGCAAAGAGTCAGACATAACTGAGCGACTTTGCTTTGCTTGCTTGGCTATCAAAGATGTACATTACTGAATTTTAAATACAAGCTAGATTCCTTTGTAGGGGAGAAATTGTAAGAGGCTTACAGAGCATCCTAGGGCCCTGTTGTTTAGTGTGGATGTACAGATCCTATTCTATAGCAGGGTCTCTCATGAGTGGGCATGGGGAATGCTCAATGCTCTGCATTTTAACAAACTCCTATGCAATTCTTATGTACCCTAAAGTTTGAGGACCACTGAAACAAACCATGGGCTTCCCAGTTGGTGCTAATAGTAAAGAACTCATCTGCCAACGCAGAAGATCGTATAAGAGACTCAGGTTTGATCCCTGGGTCGGGAAGATCCCCTGGATGTGGAAATGACAACCCGCTCTTGTATTCTTGCCTGGGAAATTCCATGGAAAGAGGAGCCCAGCAGGCTACAGTCCATGGGTTGTAAAGAGTCAGACACAACTCAGTGACTGGGAACACGTGCATGAACGCCCTAGACTACAATTTATAGTTCATTATAGACTATAATCCACTTGGCTAGGCTTCCCCTCCCTTCAATCTCATGAATTAGTCAGGGATGAATAAACTACGCCCATTTCCCCCATCCCCACCCTGAAAAGAACAGTCTCAACTTAGCCTCAGAATTTTATTTCACAATCCTCTCACATTTTCTAATAGCTTTACATGCTTCATTTCTGCTAAAGAAATGTTTCCATCCCCATTTCACAGATAAAGAAATCAAAAGTAAGGAAAACAAAATAAGTTCTGGCTAAGGTCAAGGTAAGGCTGGCCTGTCAATCAAAAGCTCTGGCTTTCCATCACAATATCCTGCCTTCTGCGCAAAGGAGTCCCATGAGTCAAAGACATGAATCCAATCCTAGGCAGAAATACCAACACTCACTGGAGTATTGCAAAAAACGAGCACAAGAAAGTAATTCCTGTACAACTGTTTGACTTATTAAAAGCTCCAGAAACTTGAATGCAAAGCCTAGTATTTTTATTGATGGTCCTTAGAAGAATGGCCCTGATATGGCGATCTGTGGTTTGCTCAGTGCAAAACTTCCCCCATAAAAGACACAATGCTAAGGTCAGGATGGCCCACGATCTTTTGAACCCCCATAAAGATATGCATGATGCCTCGAGCCTGGGAAGCACACACTGGTTCTCATCCCCAAGCTCCTCAAATAAATAGAACAAATTTCTCATCCCCCTTTCCAGAAATGACTATATGTTCCCTGAAGCTCTGCAGTGATCCATACGAACTTTCAACAGCGCTTGATGAGGACTCCTCGTTCCTGATGTCCCGAGCTTTGAGAGAAGTAGTTTAGGGTTCCTTAGACATCCTCTGGGGTGCAGCAAGACAAGCAACCCACCGCAGGGCCAGCGGACAAGAATGAGCTGCTATTTGTGTGCACACAGACACGGCCAGCAAGAAACCAAGACAATTGTGTTCAGGGGTTTTCTCCAATTTGTCTTGGCACATGGGAGATGGATTTGATTTCACTACCACAGCCCAAGCACTGCTGACATGCAAGTCCCAGCAATTTAATACAAAATGACTGAGGAATAAGCAGCGCATCACCAGCGGTTGCTGATTTTCTCCCTGGCCATCCCTCCTATTAAGTGTAACCCAGCCCTGGAGCACTTTTGATGGAAACTGGGTGTCTTGGAGAGGCAGATGGTGTCAGACCTGTCATGCTGCTGGAAGTCCGGAGTCTGATTGTGTCAGCATCAGCATATGTGACTTGGCCCTCATCTAGCTACTATTTGAGACTGTGCACACTGTCAGCAGAACTGTTTGGGCCCCTTCTTACACAGGGCCAAAAAAAGAAAGAAAGTAAAAATCACAATGATGTCAGCCCAGGGTGGTTGGTCTTGTTGAACTATGACAGATACAGGGTTCCTAGCTTCAACCCCAAAGTTTCCATCACTTTCATAAAACTCCACTTACATGGAGACACCTATTCCATTTTGATTTCTCTGTTTCTCATTGTGCTCAGGATTGTGTATGGAGAGGGCGCCTGGATCCACTTGTGCAGGCAGGTGGACCAAGAATGGGACACACTCCTTAGGAATGACGTCACGGTGGGAGGCTCTCCTCCTGGTTGGACTAAGTGATCAAAGTCACTCTTCTCTGCCATTGTCTTATCTTTAAATTCATAAAACTCCTTTTTTATCTTTCTCCCTCCTTGTCTTCTCTCCTTCCATTGCTCCACTTTCTCTCTCTCTTCTTATTTTTCTTCAATCTGTGCTTTTTTCTCCCTCTAAAAAATAGGGGGCAAAGCAGTCATGACCTGATGGACATGAGTTCCAGCAGGCTTCAGGAGATGGTGATGGACAAGGAAGCCTGGTGTACTGCAGTCCATGTGGTTGCAAAGAGTCGGACACGACTAACTGAACTGAACCGAATGGCCTTTAAAGAGGCCAGTGACCTCAAGACATAGCTAGCCACACAGCCATTCCAGAACCCAGCAATGGCCACAACACGGTCAACAAAAAGAAGGCAATTGGCAGCCAGTGGCTAAGACCCCCTGCACTCTCAAATGCCAGGGACCCGGGTCCAATCCCTGGTCAGGGAACTAGATCCCACATGCCACAACTAAAGATCCTGCATGCCGCAACGAAAATCAAAGGTCACACGTGCCACAACTAAGGCCTAGCATAGCCAAATAAATAAATAAATATTTTGTAAAATTTTGTAAAAAAATAAGCATTGATTCCACTAACAAAGTAAACTTGGAAATGTAGGATCTCACCCTTAATCTCTTCATGGATGAGAGGCACCTTTTATTTTTAAGCTTCTTCTGCAGATTGAGAAACGAGTAAAATCTTGCCAGAATTAAACAAAACATTGGCAAAATAAAGATGAAAATGTACCCTGTTGGACATTCTGGCTCATCCCTGTAGAGAGCTTTCCTAACCCAGAACAAACAGACATTCCCCTTTCCAGAAACTGTGCACTTTCCCTGGAGCTCTGTGATGACTGGTGTGGACTGTTTGACATGCTTAATGGGTGTAGTGTCTCTTATTAGCTTGCAAATCTTTCTCTAATCTTCCTAAAATTATAGCGGTGATGCATATAATGGCCATTGCGTGTCTTGTACTGGGAGCTCGTGTCTCTGTGTTGTCTGTAAGCCTCTTGCTTGTGGCCTGACTTCTTTGTCAGGCAATCACCTAATTACTTGGAGGCACTGTGCTGGTTTGCTGCTCTGCCCTGGAGCTAAGCTAATAAGCGGCGGGCACACCCTGCTAGGATTGCAAGCTATTTACCAACTTCACCAAGTGGGACAGGCTATGATTGCTGATGTATTAAATTCATGACTTGGGAGTGAGGACAGGTGAAGAGGAAGAGATGGTCTGGATTATCTCGTTTGAAAAGGAAAGTAAATACAGCTAACGTTGATTCTCCCTGAAACTTCATTGCACTTAGAAATGAGCGCACATAATGGGCTTGCCTGGCATCTATTATGCGCTCTCTCCATGTTCCTGGGATCTAATTCCCTCTTGCTGCAGTGTCTTGTTTGAGACAAGACAGTATCCTCTAGAATTCCTTCAGTGACAAAGACCTCAAAGCTCAGGCGGATGACCTGCTGCAGTCTCTGACAGCTCCCGCTGTACAAAGAGTTCTTCCCTATGCTGGACTGAGATCTGCCTACCTCCAAGGTCTGTCTACTGGGGCTGGGGCTGCCACACAAGATGATTCACTTCCTTTTCCACTTGACCCTACTCAGAAATTGTGAGGCCAGATTTCATGTCTCCTTGCCCCCATGTCTGTTCTTTTCTAAGCAAACACTCCTATTTCTTTTTATTATGAGAGCCTTTTACCTCCACGGATGGTCTCCTCTCTGCTCCAATTTTAAAACTGGACCCTTAAATTTGAACATAATTCTCAAGTCAGAATAGAGTAGAATTATCACCTTCCTTATGGTAGAACTTATACTTTTATTAACACATCCCAACAATGAATTATTCTCATTCTCTCTCTCTTTTAACCTTTCTACTCGTATTTTTTTCTATGTGTTGTGAGTGCATAATAAATTAGAAGTCTTCAGTCTTTTCCACACAACCTATATTTTACAGATGTCAGTATCTTATGTTTCATACCCTGAGACTTTTTTGTGTGCAAATTTTACAGTATGCCCCTATTCAATATGTATTTATTTGATTTAAATACTCATTTCAAATATGCTCAGATGGATGTGAAATCTGATTCGGTGAACCTGTGTTTTCATTTTGCAGAGCACAGAGTCTTAAAATCAGAACTATTCTGCTAAATGCCAGTCTTGAATCTTGACTAGAAAGATGGTAGGGAGTAAGAATTGCTTGAAAGGAATTTTTAGTTATCAGATATCTTTATTAGCATTTCAGTAGATGGTCATTCAGTACCTTACAAAGAATACCAGAGTTTCAAAAGATGGAGCTTTCTCAGGGTTGGTAGATGTATTCACTAAGGGCGTGGACTCTTCCCCCATCCTGTTTGTACTGGCAACACAGCTATGGGCAATTAAGATATGGGAACATACAGGAATTATAGGAATCCAGATGAACTGTGGCATGACTGAGTTCTGGAATGGAGCCGCAGGTGTTATGCTTGTTTTAAGAATTCTTATGCATTTGGGCACTAAGCAGCTTTCTGTTCAAGGTCGAGCCACCATTTGCAAGAGGAGAAAACACAGCTTTTAAAGTGAGAATCTCCAAGGCAGAACTAGACTAAGTACCTTGAAATGTTTGAGTGTCTTATTTTTATTTAATTATCTGACAGCAAGCCTACCATCTAGCTTCAATCTCATGACTTTGGTGTATAGAGGTATGTACACAGTTTCATCTGCTCACAAGGGACACTGGGAAAGAAAACTGGTTAAATAGTAGTAGGCAGGACCTCCAAAGAGTGAATCCAATTGGTCCCAAGTTACTTTACACCCCAGTAAAGGAAAGGGGCACTGTCATTTTGAGAATGGAAAGAAAATTCTTAAGGGAAAAAAAAAAAGTTTCTTCTCTTTGGGGAAGCTTTAGCTCTGTCTTACAGCTCTATTATCTTTCTAAGCCTTCAGAAGGCTTAGTGCTGGACTTCTTGATGGTCCAGTGGCTAAGAATCCACCTGCCAATGCAGGCGCTCCGGTTTGACTCCTGATCCAGGAAGAGTCCACATGCCACAGGGCAACTAAGCCTGAGCATCACAACTACTGAAGCTGGTTCACTCTAGAGCCCATGCTTCACAACAAGAGAAGCTCTTGCACACAGCTAGAGAGTAGCCCCTGCTCACTGCAACTAGAGAAAGCCCACACGCAGCAACAGAGACACAGTGCAGCCAGAAACAAATCAGTAATATTTAAAAAATAGTAAATTTATAAAAAGGAAAGACAAAGTCTTGGTGGTAGGGGTCAAAACTCGGGCATTTTCTGAAGCTCTCCCCACTCTCTTTTCTCAGAGGTGGATGTGGAGATGGCACAGACCAACACCTTTGTTTAGTTCTAAGCCAAGGGCTGGCCTACACTTCTTTAAAAAGCATTTACTGAGTATCCTTTAAAGAAGAGCTTGTTGAATAAGCTTCAAAAGCTTTTTGAAAGTCACTCAGTCGTGTCCAACTATTTGTGACTCCATGGACAGCAGCCCGGCAGGCTCCTCTGTCAATGGAATTCTCCAGGCAAGAATTCTGGAGTGGGTTGCCACTCCCTTCTCCAGGGGATTTTCCTGACCCAGGGATTGAACCTGGATCTCTAGCATCGCAGGCAACCTCTTTACCACCTGAGCCACCAGGGAAGCCCCTTTGAATAAGCCAGTGCTTCTTAAATGTGTTAGAGTGGAAGCAAATAGAACTCCCAGGGCACCATGCTGCTGCTACTGCTAAGTCGCTTCAGTCATGTCTGACTCTCTGCGACCCCATAGATGGCAGCCCACCAGGCTCCCCATCCCTGGGATTCTCCAGGCCAGAACACTGGAGTGGGTTGCCATTTCCTTCTCCAATGCATGAAAGTGAAAAGTGAAAGGGAAGTCGCTCAGTCGTGTCCGACTCTTCGCGACCCCATGGATTGCATCCTACAAGCCTCCTCTGCCCATGGGATTTTCCAGGCAAGAGTACTGGAGCGGGGTGCCATTGCCTTCTCCCCAGGGCACCATAGTGATGTATAAACACATGCATAACCAGAATGAAATAAGCAGGAAACCCAGGGAGAGAGATGGAGCCTTTCCACAATACCAGCATGGGGTTTACCTGCATGTACTCAAGGATGCCCTAACATCAAGGGAAGAACTTTTACCAGGTTGGAGTGTGTCTGTTATGTCCCTGATCATATTCCATTTCTTGTCATATTACGTTGGTTTCATTAGACTATTCTTAAAGCCTAGACAACATATCAGAAAGATTTCTACATGTCAGAAAACTGAGAAGATAGCCAGTTTTATAATCTCACTGGAATAAATTAATTGAGCTTTTTTGTGTACATGGACAGGAAGATTACCAGTAAAGAATGCACACAATGCACAACAGAGCGTGTGACAGCGTCCTGAGAGCAACTGCTGCCAGGAGATGTTTGACAGTGGAAACTTGGTAACACTTCTCAATGTCTTTCAAGGACTCTTAGACACTCCAGGAATTCTCCTTGGGGAAAGTAAGTCATGTTGCTGCTTGGCTATAGCACTCGACTGGAGACCCCAAGGGTCAGGAAGAGGTCTGCACACATCTATTTCACCTACAGGAGAGCTCCTTTTTAGAGCTTTGTGACAAGCTGCCCCTTGGACTGACACTGGGAGGACAGGCTCTTGAAACATTGCCTCTATATTGGAGGGATGAGCCTTCGTTAAGTCTCATGAGTACAGGGACTGAAACCTCTCCCTCCCCAACGCCTCCCGGTACATAGTAAGTGCTCAGTAAATATCACCATGGAGATGAATCCTTTTCTCAATGATGAAGACCAGCATAATCACAAGCTCTAATATCTTCCTAGGATTTTATGCCCTACAATGTACTTTCACATACATTTGAGCCTGATAACTCCATAAACTAGGTAGTGTTATCTCCATTCTACTGTTGAGGAAACCATAGTTCAGAGGCTAGACAGTCATTTAAATAAGTCTGGGGACACCTGACACCAGGCTTAGGACCTGCCCCCTCCTGTAAGATACAAATCAGTTGATGGAGCCTCACAATCTCTTAGACAATGCATTCTTGAGTGAAGGCTGGGGAGATCAGTTCTGAGGCCTTCATGGTATTCCAATTTGAAGAGATATGGAAACATTAAAATAAACACACCATCTTTTCCACTGGCTCTGATGCTCTCTGGTGAGAACGGTTTTCATTGTTATTGTGAAGGGCTATTCTAGTGCCAAGGGTACTACATGTCCAGCAGCCTGAGAGGGACAATGTTTAGAAGGGACCAAGACGGAGACGTGACTTATGCTCAGGCAGCTACCTTGGGGATCATTACATACAGTGAGTGACCTTCCCTAGAACTAGTACTTTGGGAATGATACTGACATTCCAGAGGGAAGAAGGGAACAATTTCCCCCATGTTTCAGCGGGGGAGTAAGACGTCTTTAGGACATTTCTGTCTTCCACAGTGGATGAGGGAGAGACGGGACCAAAGGCAACTGCGTGTGTGCATGTGTGCTAAGTTGCTTCAGTCCTGTCAGACTCCGTGCAACCCCATGGATTGTAGCCTGCCAGACTCCTCTGTCCATGGGATTCTCCAGGCAAGAATACTGGAGTGGGTTGCCATTTCCTCCTCCGGGGGGTCTTCCTGACCCAGGGACCAAACTTGCATCTTCTATGTCTCTTGCATGGGCAGGTCGGTTCTTTACCACTAGGGCCACATGAAGTAGTAGGCATAAGACTCAGAGGGACTTCCTGTAAGTCCAGTGATTGGGACTCTGTCTTTCTACTGCAGGAGGGGGCATGGTTTTGATCCCTAATCAGGGAACTAAGGCCTCATAAGCCATATGGCGTGGCAAAAAATAAAAATTAAAAAAGCAATATTAAAAAATGAATGAAAGACTCAGTGATGCTTTTTGACCATCAGCCACTATGACAAAATCACTTTTTGATGTATAAAGAATTCCACAATTACTCAGACGTTTACTGCATTTGTAAAATTTTTTCTCTGAATGTAGGGGATCAGCGGACCTCTCTTCCCTCAGGATGGCCTCACATAAGTCATTCTGCCTTGAACAGGCAATCAGTGCAGCCCAAACACAGACAGACTTATACAAGGCCCAGCTAATTGCTTTCTTGAAATCAGTTTATCATATATTAATTACTCCTTGTTCATTGTAGGAAGGAAGCTAGGGAGCTCTCAGAGGCAAATATGCCTTCTCTATCGCTTTACTAGGGGTTTACTAGGTGGCACTAGTGGTAAAGAACCCATCTGCCAAAATGCAGAAGAGGCAAGAGGCTCAGGTTCGATCCCTGAGTTGGGAAAATCCCCTGGAGGAGGGCATGGCAACCCACTCCAGTATTCTTACCTGGAGAATCCCATGGACAAATGAGCCGGGCGGGCTACAGTCTATGGTATGGCAACACGACTGAGTGACTGAGCATAGCTCTACTATAATGGCACATGTGTCTAAGAAACTCACGCTCATGAGTCTAACCAGAGCTTCTAATCTCACATAGGACAGACACGTCTTGCTTTTGGTGGGCCTTACAGGCTGCGTTGTTTTCCATAAAGGATAATGCTCGTGGGAGGAATGCTGCGGTATGCATAATGGGTGCACAAACAGACACACGAACTTCATGGCATGTTTCAGTTCAGTTCAGTCGCTCAGTCGTGTCCAACTCTTTGCGACCCCATGAATCGCAGCACACCAGGCCTCCCTGTCCATCACCAGCTCCCAGAGTTCACTCAGACTCACGCCCATCGAGTCAGTGATGCCATCCAGCCATCTCATCCTCTGTCGTCCCCTTCTCCTCCTGCCCCCAATCCCTCCCAGCATCAGAGTCTTTTCCAATGAGTCAACACTTCGCATGAGGTGGCCAAAGTACTGGAGTTTCAGCTTTAGCATCATTCCTTCCAAAGAAATCCCAGGGCTGATCTCCTTCAGAATGGCACATTTAGCACCGCAAACTACCCCTCAGAAGAATCCTAGAAACCCAAAAACGCCTCATGAGCCTAACATATGCAGAGACAGTTAGCATAGACTCAGTACTATTTGCCCATATTGCCATCTGAAGAGCTTTCTTCCCAAGTCTAGCGTGAGTTAAGGGAAGTGCAATGCGCAAGCGGGCGCAGGTCTTAGACAGTGGCTATTCTAACCGCGGAGGAATTTACAACGCAATGTGGGCGGGGCTCTGCAGACGTCAGCTTGAAGAAGACACGCCAGTGTGATCGCTATAGGGAGCTTCCTACAGGCATCAAAAACCTCTCCCCGGCTCAGTTCCCTAGTATCTACAAGAACACTGGGCTGGGACTAGACTCTAAGGCTGGGAGAGTCACTCCCTACCCATAATGTCACGGGAATTGGCTGGCCTTTTCTAGCTTGTCAAGACACCGTGGTACAAGGAAAACCCACTTTTCTTCGCTGCTGCTGCTGCTAAGTTACATCAGTTGTGTCCGACTCTGTGCGACCCCATAGACGGCAGCCCACCAGGCTCCCCTGTTTCTGGGATTCTCCAGGCAAGAACATTGGAGTGGGTTGCCATTTCCTTCTCCAATGCATGAAAGTGAAAAGTGAAAGTGAAGTCGTTCAGTCATGTCCGACCCTCAGCGACCCTATGGACTGCAGCCTTCCAGGCTCCTGCATCCATGGGATTTTCCAGGCAAGAGTACTGGAGTGGGGTGCCATTGCCTTCTCCGACTTTTCTTCACAGCCATCCTTTTCTCTCTCTTAACTTCCACCCAGTGAAAAGCCCTGACAATTTTCAAATAAAGAGACAACTCCAAGACACGTCTTGCTTTGTCCCCTAGGACCCCAACCTGCATTCCTAGCTTTGTGGGCACATCATCATCTCTGCTGCCCCATCCCTTGTCCATGCTCCCTCACCACAGCTGACTTGGCCCCAAGCGCTAAATGCACCATCTGACTTTTGATCTCCAAACATGCCAAATGCTGACACACCACCACGCCCATGCAACATGAATCCTTCACCTAGAAACACTTTACATTTGGCAAATTCTACTCATTCTTGAAGGTCCGGCCCAGTTTGTCCTCTTTTCAGAGGAATTTCCAACTCTTCCAGAGCAGAAGTAATCTTCCCTTTCTTTGGGCACAACAACTCTTATATATGACAGTTCTCTCTTTAGATGTTACTTGATAGATGAGTGCGAGGACTCAGATTAATTTCTATGTAATAATACTCACTCTTGCTTGTAAGAATCGCTCTAAGGGTTAGCTAAGATAATGACTATGAACACAGCCACTGCTCAAGAAATGTAAGTTTATATTATTAACAGACCACTGAGAGCAGACAGGGAAAGGCAGCATCCAGTCTGAGTCTGATACCAGGAAGACTCTCCTAAAGTCACATAGGTCAAAACTACAGGAGAATCTGAAACCCTGTGGATGGGAGGTATTTTCTCTGTCTTTAGAGTCAAACAAACAAGCACAGCCCTTGGCTCCATTTCTCCTACTCAGTGGATAACTATTAGTATCAGAACCCTATGAATCCAATCCAATGGGCTTATGAGATTTCCTGACCCATTGGATAACTCACATAAAACCGGGTGTAAAAGGAGATTTCTGGTGATTTTACTATAAAAAATCATTAACATGCAGTTTACAACATGCTTTCTTGGATATGATCTCATTTTTTACTTCAGTGACATCTCATTTAGATGCTCTCATACAAGAACAGTGCCTGCTATGAGCCAGCGTCCACCTCCCGTTGTGCAAGAGAGAGGTTTAGAGCAGGCAAGTCACTCATGCCTGCAGTTAGAGCAGTGGCTGAAAATCGCAAACCAAGTCTATCTGGCCCCAACTCCACACTCTTTTTACTGCTCCATGGCCCCTTCTTCCCAATAAAGGCTCATGCTGAAGTTCTTCAAGGTGGAAAGTTCCAAAAGAACAGCCAAAGCTCAGTAAAGAGAAAGTGAAAGTGAAGTTGCTCAATCATGTCCGACTCTTTGCGACCCCATGGACTGTAGCCTACCAGGGTCCTCCCTCCACGGGATTCTCCTGGCAAGAGTACTGGAGTGGGTTGCCATTTCCTTCTCCAGGGGATCTTCCCAACCCAGGNGTAAAGAGAAAGTGAAAGTGAAGTTGCTCAATCATGTCCGACTCTTTGCGACCCCATGGACTGTAGCCTACCAGGGTCCTCCCTCCACGGGATTCTCCTGGCAAGAGTACTGGAGTGGGTTGCCATTTCCTTCTCCAGGGGATCTTCCCAACCCAGGGATAGAACCAGGGTCTCCTGCATTCCAGGTAGACACTTTAACCTCTGAGCCACCAGGGAAGCCCTTAAAATGATGAGCCATCTCTAAGTGTCAGAACCATCTACAGAAGGAGTCAGAAACTTCTGACTGGGAACAGCCAAAGCCTCAGGACAAGGAGAGATGACAGAAGCAGATGCCCTTTGACATGTGCCCATCCTGACAACTTGTGACACTGTGCTTAGGCTCATTAGACAGGTCTGGCTTCCAGCCTCTTGAATCTTCTGTTTTCCTCAAAGAGCAAATATGGGGAAGGAAACACAACACTGAGGCTTCAGAGGCTGAGTTCCTAAAAAGCCTCATTTAGATTTTGAAGGTGTGATATGTCTGTGTTACTGCTCCTTCACCTTGGCTCCTTACCAGCCAAGCACATGATGTGTGTGTGAGAGTTTCTAGCTCCTGATTCAGTGCTGTCTGTTGCAACTAAGTTGTTGCAACTGAATGAGGAGACTGGTCTTCATCTCGCCTTGTGGTTGTGTTAAAAAAAAAANTATGCCAGCACATTTGGAAAACTCAGCAGTGGCCACAGGACTGGAAAAGGTCAGTTTTCATTCCAATCCCAAAGAAAGGCAATGCCAAAGAATGCTCAAACTACTGCACAATTGCACTCATCTCACATGCTAGTAAAGTAATGCTCAAAATTCTCTAAGTCAGGCTTCAGCAGTACATGAACCGTGAACTGCCTGATGTTCAAGCTGGTTTTAGAAAAGGCAGAGGAACCAGACACCAAACTGCCAACATCCACTGGATCATCAAAAATGCAAGAGACTTCAGAAAAACAACTACTTCTGCTTTATTGACTATACTAAAGCCTTTGACTGTGTGGATCACAATAAACTGTGGAAAATTATGAAAGAGATGGGAATACCAGATCACCTAACCTGCCTCTTGAGAAATCTGTATGCAGGTCAGGAAGCAACAGTTAGAACTGGACATGGAACAACAGACTGGTTCCAAACAGGAAAAGGAGTACATCAAGGCTGTATATTGTCACCCTGCTTATTTAACTTATATGCAGACTACATCATGAGAAACGCTGGACTGGAAGAAACACAAGTGGAATCAAGATTGCCGGGAGAAATATCAATAACCTCTGATATGCAGATGATACCACCCTTATGGCAGAAAGTGAAGAGGAACTAAAAAGCTTCTTGATGAAAGTGAAAGAGGAGAGTGAAAAAGTTGGCTTCAAGCTCAACATTCAGAAAATGAAGATCATGGCATCCGGTCCCATCACTTCATGGGAAATAGATGGGGAAACAGTGGAAACAGTGTCAGACATTATTATGGGGGGCTCCAAAGTCACTGCAGATGGTGACTGCAGCCATGAAATTAAAAGACGCTTACTCCTTGGAAGAAAAGTTATGACCAACCTAGATAGCATATTCAAAAGCAGA
>SJYA01002489.1:3248690-3269776 GCA_006410615.1 Neotragus moschatus | reverse complement strand
AGAAATATCAATAACCTCTAATATGCAGATGACACCACCCTTATGGCAGAAAGTGAAGAGGAACTAAAGAGCCTCTTGATGAAAGTGAAAGAGGAGACTGAAAAAGTTGGCTTAAAGCTCAACATTCAGAAAATGAAGATCATGGCATCTGGTCCCATCATTTCCTGGCAAATAGATGGGGAAACAGTGTCAGACTTTATTTTTCTGGGCTCCAAAATCACTGCAGATGATGACTGCAGCCATGAAATTAAAAGATGCTTACTCCTTGAAAGGAAAGTTATGACCAACCTAGATAACATATTGAAAAGCAGAGACATTACTTTACCAATAAAGGTCCGTCTAGTCAAGGCTATGGTTTTTCCAGTGGTTATGTATGGATGTGAAAGTTGGACTGTGAAGAAAGCTGAGCACTGAGGAATTGATGCTTTTGAACTGTGGTGTTGGAGAAGACTCTTGAGAGTCCCTTGGACTGCAAGGAGATCCAACCAGTCCATTCTACAGGAGATCAACCCTGGGTGTTCTTTGGAAGGATTGATGCTAAAGCTGAAACTCCAATACTTTGGCCACCTCATGGGAAGAGTTGACTCATTGGAAAAGACTCTGATGCTGGGAGGGATTGGGGGCAGGAGGAGAAGGGGACAATAGAGGATGAGATGGCTGGATTACTGAGCTTGTAACCAGAAAGCACTGGTAAGTGGATTATCAAACCCAAATCCTGACTCCCACCTCACCACAGAGAAGGATCCTTCAGGTTACAGTGCACAGAACCTAAGCCCTCTCAGGGGGTCTGTGAGACCATAGCGTCATCAGTCCTAAGAATGATACCTGCACAGGGCCCGGACATGAGTTTGAGTGAACTCCAGGAGTTGGTGATGGACAGGGAGACCTGGCGTGCTGCAATTCATGGCGTCGCAAAGCGTCGGACATGACTGAGCAACTGAACTGAACTTAACTGAACATTCCATTGCATGCGTGTGTTTAAATATATATATATATATATATATATATATATACACTGCATCTTCTTTATCTCTTCATCTACCCATGGACACTGAGGTAGCTTCCTTGTCTTAGTTATTGTGAATAATGTTGCTAAGAACATGCAGGGCACATATATCTTTTCAAATGAGAATTTTCATCTTCTTTAGATAAGTAGCCAGAAGTGAAACTGCTGAATCTATTTTGAAATTTTGTAGGAATCTCCATACTCTTTTCTGCAGGAGCTGTACCACTTTACATTCCCTCAGACAGCACTCAGGAGTTCCCTTTCCGCCATATCCTCCCCAACACTCGTTTTTTGCTCTCTGTTTGGTGACGGCCTTTCTGACCCTGTCACTGAAGAAGAATGTACCCACCACACCTCCTCAGAGGTCACTGAGATAACAAGCAATTGCTTACACAAGCTGATCTATCCCCCAGAAACAACTTTTAAGGAACACATCCCACTCTTCAGATAAGGAAACGGAGGCTCAGAGCTGGTAACCAGAAAGCACTGGTAAGTGGATTATCAAACCCAAATCCTGACTCCCACCTCACCACAGGGAAGGATCCTTCAGGTTACAATGCACAGAACCTAAGCCCTCTCAGGGGGTCTGTGAGACCATAGCATCATCAGTCCTAAGAATGATACCTGCCCAGGGCCCAAAGCACCTATAACCAACTTTCATCTGTTTCCTTGGCTTCCCTGAAGTCCCTTAGGTCATCCTCCGAGTTGCCTTTTAACCAACAGATTTGAGTTTTGCCTTCTATTCCTTTTTAGCCAGACCCTAAGCTGAGTTGGCAACTGTTCGGAGAAGGCAATGGCAACCCACTCCAGTACTCTTGCCGGGAAGGTCCCATGGATGGAGGAGCCTGGTAGGCTGCAGTCCACGGGATCGCTAGGAGTCAGACACAACTTCACTTTCACTTTCATGCATTGGAGAAGGAAACGGCAACCCACTCCAATATTCTTGCCTAGAGAATCCCAGAGATGGGAGAGCCGGGTGGGCTGCCGTCTATGGGGTCGCACAGAGTCGAACATGACTGAAGCGCCTTAGCAGCAGCAGCAGCAGCAGGGATGTGAAGGACTGTCACAGCCCCTGAGCTTAAGGATGAATGAGGTGAAGCAAATGTACAGTAGGTACACTGCCTCTAAATCTGCCTTTAATATATGTTACCAATAATAAAAGCAGCAGATCAGATTCCTACCTGCATTCTCTCCTTTAAGCTTCACAAAAACTCGACAAGGTAGACACTCTTTTTGTTCCCATTCTGCAGATGAGGACACTAAGGTTTAGAAGGATTCCATAATTTATCTAGGGTAGGACTGATGCTGAAGCTGAAGCTCCATTACTTTGGCCACCTGATGTGAAAAACTGACTCATTGGAAAAGACCCTGATGCTCGGAAAGATTGAGAGAAGGAGGAGAAAAAGGTGACAGAGGGTGAGATGGTTTGATTACATCACTGACTCAATAAACATGAGTTTGAGGAAACTGAGGGAGCTAGTGAAAGACAGGGAAGCTTGGCATGTTGCAGTTCACACGTGACTTAGTGACTGGACAACAATATAGCCAATAAGTGGTACAACTTTTAGTACTTCATTTCATAAGGTCAGAGAGATCCATTGACACGCAATCTTGTTTATAACACACAGAGTATTTAACACACCTTTTCTCGGCTTGGCAAACAGACCACATACCCACTGATGCTTTCTCCACCTCAAGTTATTCTGATTCTATTCCAACAAACATAGCAATTTAATTGTCTACATGAGGAAGATTATAACTTCTAACCCTACAAAAGAATAAATGACAATCCACAGTCATCCAAAAATAAGACACATACCCAGCACACTCAAAACACTTCGGCTACAAAATTCCTTTTTTCATTTTTTAAAAATGAATCAAGATGTTTTGGATGACGGATGGGGCACCCCATGAATTACTTTACACTATCCAAATTAATCTTAAATAAATTTTCCCTTTATCTCATCTTTACAGAACTGTCACACCACCATAAAATTGCCACGCATGACAAACTCTGTGAGGCAGAAACGAAGGGTGGAGGGAAAGCATTCTTGCGTTATTTCACAATTTCTGGGAGGCTCCAGAATGTAGTACTCTCTGGTCGGTGTGTGTTTACGCTCTACCTTTTAAGGTGGGGAAATCCAAAGGCAACAGTTTTTCCTTGAAAATGTGTTTCATGGAAAGTTCTTCAGAAGCTTGTGGTTAATTCTGCTGCAGCTTCTAACTCCTTGAAACCTGACTCATAGAACGTATCACCAAATCTGGCATGTAGCTGTGTTAAAACTCTTCAGCAAAAAAACTTCCAGATATTATGGTCAAAGGGATAAACAGTTTATGTAAGGGCTGCCACTTCTTACTGCCTCTGCAGCCAAGATGAGCCCGTGTGACAACGAAGGCCTGTGACTCCCTCCCCCATGTCACCTGCTCTCCCATCAAACATAAAAGGGACCTCTGAAGGTTACACGAGCAACCTTATCACTGTGTTTCCAAATGTTCCTGTGCTTTATTCAACGTAGATTCATATTGACAATAGATGATACATTTTCTTTAAAGGCACACACTTTGCTGTCTTACAGTTTTGACCTGCCTAAAACATCACTTACAAATCCCAGGAGGATTCTAATTAACAAACCAGCAGTGGGCTATCCTGTCTAAACGGGAGAGTGTCTGTGCTTCTAGGCTTCCCACTGAGCCTCTGTTTAGACCATAAATCCAGCTCCCCAGCTCTTCTGTAATATCCCAGGGCAGCATCCACAATTCCAAGGCTCTGCCAGTATTTCCTGACTGGGAACTATCTTTCCTTTTGCTTTCTATTCTTCCCTGAAACCTTTTCTAACCATCTAGTGTTTAATTCAAAACCCCAGTTATTTCCAAGAAGACTCTGAAAATAATGTATAGTAGACTTGTGTCATGTGACAACCTTCTAGTCTCCATAGATATTAATTTTCAAAAACTGAGATGAAGGGGATTTCCCTGGTGGCCCAGTGGCTAAGACTTTGTGCTCCCAGTGCAGGGGGTCCAGGTTCTATCCCTGGTCAAGGACTTAGATCCCACATGCCACAACGAAGGCCTGATGCAGCCAAATAAATAGAAATAAATATTTTTTAATAATTGAGGTGAGGTATCAAAAGAGAAAAAGCACATCATAGCTCCATATACCACCAGAGCTTGAAAAAGAAAGCCCATTAAAGTTCTGCGCTTCTAAGAAAACTAGAGACAGTATTTGATGATGATCTTAACATTATGTTGGGAGCAGGAGTCGATGACTTTCATCCTCCTCTTCCTAATCCTGATTCCTTTCCCTAAACCCTGGCTGTTTCACCAAAGGCAAGTTACTCCTCTCTCCTCTGCTTCAAGATTTTGTTGAAGGCACCCCTTTCTGCACACGTAAGACACATTTCGCTATACTCAAATAGTACTTCCCTTGAGAATGGGGAGTGCTCACTTTGGCAGCACATATACTAAAGTGGGAACAACACAGAGAAGATTTGCATGGTCTCTTTGTGAATGCAAATTCACAAACCGGTCCACATTCGGGGTTGGGGGGGAGTTGAGCTGGGAGTTTGGGATTAGCAGATGCAAACTATTATATGCAGACTGGATAAACAACAAGATCCTACCATATAATACAGGGAACTATATTCAGTATCCTGTAATAAACTATAATGGAAAAGAATATTAAAAAGAATATATATACATATATAAAACTGAATCACTTTGCTGTATACCAGAGACTACCAAAAAAAAAAAAAAACTATTAATAAAAAAAAAGAATGGGGAAAAAAGAAACTAGAAGGATGACAATGCATATAAATAATTTAAAAATAATATCTCTAGGAATGAAATGTCCCACAAAAGAAATCCAATCCCAGGAAGTTGTACAGAAGAATCTCACTAGACTTTTAGGAAATACATCATTCTAAACCATGCAGACTATCCAAAAGAAAGTATTGGAGAAATATCCCAACTCACTCAGGCAGGCAGTATAAACTTGAAGCCAAAACCGAATCAGAAAAGGGAATGGAGCGACCAAATTCACTCATGAAACGAAATCCACTCCACAAAATAGTAGCATCACCAAGGTCTGTTGTATTTATGACCCCCTCCACCACCACCACCAAACTTTGAAATAATGTAACATCATCCTTTGGATTCAGTTCCTATGACAAGTGTCCAGTACAGGACACAGCGGCACTGTGAAGGTAGTAAAGAAAAACTCTGAATTTCCACAGAGAAAGAAACCTGTCTACCGACTTCAGGGCAGAAGTGGAACCCAGTGCTTAAGACTAGTCTCTTTATCAGTCTCAGCGGAACCGGCGCTGCGGAGTCAGGGGCCCCGCTCCAATGTGGATGGGGATCTTGGAGCAACCTTGTCTATGCTGGGGGTGACTTCTTCCATTGACAACACTCACCAAAGAGCTTCATTTCACACCTTTGCTTTTATAATTTTCCATCTTCAGCTAAAAATACAGCTTTTTGGGTGAGATTCAACCAAAGCATCACCCTCCCCATCTCCCCCGTCCCCAAAGCAAAGGGAGCAGTAGCGAATAAGGGCTCTTGCAAGGGGCCCCCAGGCAAACTAGCTCTTCTGTTTATATTTCCAGCCTCATTGGAAGACAGCCCTGAGCACTTCAGGTGGGGGCGGGGGGCTGCTGCCAATGCTCTGGCTTCATTTTCAGTCAAATACTCCTACGCCAAAAAAACAGAAAAAAAAAAAAAAACAGCTATGGTGAGGGTGCTGATGGCAGGCCCCATCCAGGAAGGGCAGAAAGAACTAGAGACCGGTTTCACCATCTCCTTTTGCTGACTTTGGGGATCTTGTCTCTATTTACTCAACTGATGAAGCGATGAGGAAAGTAAAATATGGTTCGTTACACATGTGCTGCTCTGGCAACTGCTGACCTCTTTGATTTGAAAATCATTCTCCTCTCCTCCAGTCTATGACTGCCTCACTGTGCATGGACATACGTGTACACCACACACACACACACACACACACACACACACTCTTAATCACATTGTCTCATTTACTTGCTCTGTTTATTAACACACGGGGTTCAGTACAGGCTGTCTGAAATGGCCTCCAGCCCCTTCTCACAACTGAGGAACACCACAGAGAGCTGGGCTTGTCCAGAGTATTAGGATGGGGGTTTGTCTGTAAGCTTGGCACTGCCAGCTGATGAAGACACAGCTCTATAACACAAGATTTAAGGTCTGGAACTCAGCAGACCCCGATTCTGCTTTGGCTTTGTCACTTTGAAAAATCTGGCTTTGGGCACCTGTCTTCACCTTTCTAGGTCTCAGTTCCTCACCTGTAGAAAACGAGGAACACCTATCTGGCAGGGAGGCTGGGAAGGTCACAGGAAGTGAGACTCAAGAGAGGCTACAGGGAATGAGTCAGCCCCACTTGGCCACCTTCACCTCCTTTCTCCAAATCAGTTTTACTAAAGTCAAAATAAAGACAGACTTTGGAAGAGAACTAAATATGTGAGCTTGGGCAATCCACTTATGTCTCTAAATTGTGTTGAAAGTAAAAGTCACTCAGTCATGTCCAACTCTGTGTGACCCCGTGGACTATACAGTCCATGGAATTCTTCAAGCCAGAATACTGAAGTGAGTAGCCTTTCCCTTCTCTAAGGGATTTTCCCAACCCAAGTATCGAACCTAGGTCTCCCGCATTGCCAGCAGATTCTTTACCAGCTGAGCCACAAGGGAACCCCAAGAATACTGGAGTGGGTAGCCTACCCTTTCTCCAGCAGATCTTCTCGACCCAGGAATCGAACTGGGGTCTCCTGACATCGCAGGCAAGATTCTTTACCAACTGAGCTATCAGGGAAGCCCTGAACTGCATTACCCCCATCTATAAAATGGGGACATAACAGCATCTAACACCTAGAGACGTGAGGATAAAATAGGATTGTGAAAGCAAAAGCACTCTGCCCTATGAGTTTGCTGGGCACCCCAACCACGTAAGGTCTGTTATTTTTTCCTAGATTCCTGGTTGCCAGGAAAAAGGCTTGTTTCTGGCAGATCTGTGCTCACCTCCCCAGCTCCCGGCTCATTCGGGGATGCCTCTGCACACGGAGCTCCCTTCCCAGCAGCCAGGCCCGCCCCCACTCTGGGCAGCTCTGCTCTTCATCTCCAGATGAAGCGAAAATCTGGTAAATATTACACTTACAAGGTAACAGGTCTGGAATGCTCGGCATCCCAGCGGAGCACAGTTGCTTCTTGGCATCCAGACACATATAGGCTGCAGCCCAGGGCCAACTACATTTGGCTGCTTTGTATAATTCAAATAAAGATATTAAAAATCCTCCAACTCTATCAACATCTGTACTGTTTGCTAATCAGAGGGGTGAGTTTTAAAAAGTCATCTGGAGAAAACTTGGCACGTTGACTGCTCTTTTCAGTTTCATCCCAAAGGAGCGCTGCGTGGGTGGATATTCACCACATAGGTTTCTCATATATATAAGTGATTTCTATATTTTAAGCCAGGTGGAGTCTGCTTTCAGACCTCACCGCCTTTCCCCAAACAGACAGTTTTCTGGAGCAGTTTTCATTTCAGAGTTTGTGCCCTTAATTACGACACAGCGTTGCCACTTCTGTGTCACAGGATCAGCTCAAGGGTCAGTTAATGGGCCTAACAACGATAATGGCAGATATGAGGTGGGGGGGGGGGTCCTGTTTCTTCCCCTTATTAGCTAACGGATCAGGGGAGTGATTTCATCTATCTCTGTGCTTTGGTTTCCTCCCATGTGAAATGGAGAAAATAATAATATCTACCTAGTATTGCCAGGATCAAATGAGTCAGTATCTCTAAAGTGCTTAGGAAGGTCCCTAGGGTAGAAGCACTACATGGATATAAGTAATAAATGTTATTATTATAAATATTGTTCTTTTTGTTGTTATTGTTTATTTTGGACCAGATACTAAGTGTGAATAAAAGAAACTGGATACAGATTCTTAGCGAAGGGTGACTGGTTCCCCCCATAAGTAAAAGAAGTTAAATGTAATTAGACATCTTTAGGTTCACCTTTCTCTCCATTAACTAGCAGCAAGTAGAGAAAAGTGGAAAAATTGGATTCTAACACAGCCAGTGACTTAAACCTTGGGCTTCACTGATTTGATCAGGACTGAACTTCCCTCAGTTAAGAGCACAGAAAAAGGACACCGTTTTCCATTGGCTTCATCTTACTTTCCAAATAGCCAACCTCAGCATTTTTAAAGAACACCTCCTCCCAGATGGCAACCTTGAGAAAAACTATCAAGGCGGGAACTAAGAAAGGTACACCACTGTCCTAAGAATAAAGGGAATAGAGCATACTCTTCTCCGGTCTGCTTTGACAGTTAAAGGTAGTCGTGAAGCCTGACGTCCCCTGTGGGTAATGGAAGGTCTGGGATTTCCAGGATGACAGCTCAAGGCTGCTGGCAGACACCCTTCTGGCTTCACTGGCCTGGGAAGGTGCTGCCCCGTGAAGAATGGCCAAGTCCAGACAGCGAGCAGGTGAAGGCTGCCTCCGTCCTTTGCACACCTGCCTCCCACTCTCCCTTCCTCTCTTCCCCTCTCATCTCCCCATACACTCACAACCCCTCCCGCTGCCTGAGCTCCCTACTGTGTAAGAACAAGGAAAAAGCAGTACAAGACACATAAGGAATGAAAACGAAGCTGGGGGCTAGTGGGGACCTCAAGATTCGCATTACAAAGGATGCAACAGGAAGCCAGTTGTACCGGTAGAGAGAGGGCAAGATTGTTTACTCGGTAAGGCTTGCTGGGACCTCAGGCCACATCCTCCGGAGACATCTATCCTGTGTCCCTATGATGCTGAGGCCACAGACATCCCAGGCCAGGACAGGACGGGGCTTCCCAGGGGTCAGGAGTGGGGCATGCGAGACAACACAGGAGCCAGCAAACCAGCAGAAGAGGGGGACTTTCTGTTCTTTGTATCCGAAGAAGCCTGTCTCTCTCGATACAGAGTCTACGACCGGGGAGGAGCAGTAAACTGAATGAATCACAGTGCTGACTGGGGGTGGGGCTGGTGGGGAGGGATGTCCTTGTGGTTAACCACATTTTACTGGGGTTTTTATTGATTGCAGTTGTATTGAAAGAGACATGACTCAGACATACCGTATCCAAAGCCACGTAAAGCAGTGGGTTCTAATGGAATTTCAATGTATGGAAACGTCAAGAACTGTACTCTGAGATGGGAAAAAGCTTTACTATCAACACAGACATCATTTGCTTCTGTCCTTTAACAGCTTAAGGAGACACTGACTTTCCTATTTCCCTTTCCATACGGAGGTTGTGGCTATTCACCGTGTACCTACACGTAGCAATCTGCATACAATACGGATCAAAATTTTTTTTTAAGTTGTTTTCATTACTCAATCATTTTGTCTTTGTGTTACCCTTGGCCTTGGCTTGTAAATATCATTCAGCAACTTTTGAATGGTTCTGCTGCTTTGCGTAGGGTGGTGGGCATATCAACTTGTTTTCACCAATAGGTTCTAAGCTACTTGGGGGCAGCCATAATAGAAGAATAACAATAAAAAGAATAAGAAGAACACTGACAAAAGCAATATCACACGTTTTGAGGCGCATCCCCTCGTGTACCCACCATGATTATTGCATTTTGGCGTGAGCTAAGAAACTGAGGCTTAAAGAAGGAGCGCGCCCAACCATCGTTCTATCAACAGGAATCTGGTGTGTCCACTCACACCTGTATCGTATGATCGCGGTGCCTTTCCCTGGGCTATTCATGCTGCCTCCTCTGGGGGCGGGGGTCCACCCCTATTCTCCCCATATTTATCCACCCATGTGAGTCAGGCAGCAAGCCCCGGAGGCTGTACATGCTCAGTGAATATTTATTGAATTAAATTGAATCAAACAATATTTTCCACATTACTGCTTTCAGCGACAGTCCAAGAAGAGATTAGAGTAAAATAACACACACAAAAATGCTGTTTAAACTGAAAACAAAAGTATGATCAGGAGCCTATGTGACTCCCGATAATATTTCTAATATTTTGATATTTCAGAATAGCTAATATTTTTATATTTCTGATATTTCTAATATTTGCTCATTTTATAGTAGCCTAATTTGGCAAACAAAAGTGAACTGGAACATATCTCAAAGGTTAATATGTATATGTGTGCACCTGTATATCATGTATAATATTGTGCGTATATAATGGAACCAGCAAAATGCTTAAAAATAAAGTGAAATAACAAGGGAGAGAGATGTACCACTTAGTCGCAGAAATAGTTACTAACAAAGAGAGTTCTTTTAGGCAGGTTCTGAGAATTTTGAGCCCTTCTGATAAAACCCAAGAATATCATTCTGTCTTATTTACCTCTATCAATGTTTAAATGATATCTCCAATATTATTTTTGTCTAACAGAAATTGGAACTATTTTCAACTTTTCCCTAGGCTTAAAAAATATCTATCACTTGCTTTTCTCAACGTATGACTTGATATTAAAAATATGGGCTGGAATTTCTGGTTTTCTTAGAGTTCTCAGAATACAAAAAAACAGGAAAAGTTAAGTCTTTACTGATCACCTTGAATGAATGAATGAATAAAAAACATATTCACTCCCTACCATATGCAAGGCATTTTTATGTGCTAATCTCTCTCTTTTTAAGTACCATTTAAAAGAGTATTTTTAAAAATTAATTTTCATTTTAGAGAAGAGAAAAATGAGGTTCAGAGAGGGTAAGTGACTTGCCTAGTATTTCACAGTCAGGATTTTTACCCAGGATTCTCCTTTATGCAAAGTCTATGCTTTCTTTCTATTATATCACAGACTGTGTCACACTTGAGAGTCATCTTTGGCTCATGTGTGAGTCACTTTCTTGGCTTATCAACAGTACGCTGGGATCAAAAAACCAAAGGTTGACATCCTCATAGAGTTGAAAGGAAGGGACCACCGTCTGTTATAACAAAGCAAAAGAAACAGAGAGGCCCATTATATGAACTCGTCTGTCTAGACAGATGACTAAACAGGGGTCCCTCCAGGGTTAGACTTGAATTTCCTCTGTTCAGCCTGTTGGATAGTTAGCAAAAAAAAAAAAAAAAAAATTGCTCAAAGGCTGTGGTACTAATCCAAGCCCTCCTACACTACCCAGAGAGTAGTTTAAAAGTCATTTCTGTGCAGCCTGCATGTGTTAAAGTTTCAAGCAGAAATTAGATTGAGAGGTGAAGAGCCCTAAAAATACTTGTGCCGTCTGGCTGAGAATCCAACTGCCCCTTTATAACTCCAGGGATAGCACTTTGAACAAACAGCGGGAGCGGGGGCTAATCTCAGTGTTCCCGTGGGACCATCCACGACAAGAATGCATCAATGCTGGGCTTGGCTTTCCTATGGGGTCTGGCAAGTAACTTGCCTCTTTCTCTCTCCATACTCCTGGGGACTCTGAATTTTACCCAACTTATAACATGAAAAATACTACTGAGGCTGAAGAAAAAGGCAGTTTCCTTTCATCCAGGCTGAGAGATGCAAACAGAGGTCAGAGATAATAAATTGTTTTAACCCTATTAATGTTACTGTGCTTAGTGTACAAAGAGTTACCCCAGGAAGGAATTAGGAGTTGGCTAATTGATCAAGTGGCCCCATGGAGAAACTGGGATGAGACCAGGGGACTAAGACTTCACTCATTTCCCAAGAAATCCTTAGCAATATGCTATTTCTATTGTGGTCCATATTTGCAAAGTTCATTCACTCCCTCACTTAACAAATATTTACTGGATGCCTCAATCTTCAACATTCTTTGACACGTATGGGTATATATAGGGTGGCCAAGAGCTGGAGATGAAATTTCCAGGGCCTTGGTCTGGTACCATTCTGAACTTTTAATAGGCATTAAAGGATTAATGGAGTAGTTTAAGAACTCAGATTTACTAGCCCGGGAAAAAAAAAAAAAAAAGGTGTTCTTATATAGGGAGGAAAAAAACAGGATTTTACCTTGCACACTCCAGTAATTACCCAGTGTGGACAAGAGAATCACTTAAGAATGTGTACAAGTATACAGTGTACAAGTTTGGATAAGAAGTAACCATTGTCGTTCCAAAAATGGGGGTAGGAGGTCTTACCTCCTCAGACAGGAGGTAAAGATGAGCTAAACTCAGAAGCCACTGCCTAATTCCAACACCATCATTCAAGTCATTGGGTTCTGCTGCTCACTCTGAATTTCCATAGGTTTGGGGGAGATAAATACTGGCTTCAAAAGAAAATAAGAAAGCCATCCAAATATATCTTTTTTCTCTTCCTTTTTCAGAAAAGAATGATCTCCCTTAAATATAGTTATATATTATTTTCACTCAGTGAATTCTCCTTTCTTGACATCTCATCCCTTCACCCCAAATATTCTTGTTCATATTTAAGTTCATCGTCTTAGGGGAGTGATTGGGTTGGATGAACTTTGGAACCAGAAAGACCAAGTTCAAGTTCTGGTTCTGCCACTTGTTATCTGTGTGACTGTGGGGTAATTATATGATGTCTGTAAGCCTTAGTTTCCTCATCTATAAAACTGAAAATAATAGTAGTGTTTATCCTGTGATGTGTTGTGCTGTGCTAAGTCGCTCAGTTGTGTCTGACTCTTTGTGATTCCATGGACTGTAGCCCACCAAGCTCCTCTGTCCAGGGGATTCTCCAGGCAAGAATACTGGAGTGGGTTGCCATGCCCTCCTCTAGGGGATCTTCCCAAGTCATGGATCCAACCCAGGTCTTCTGCATTGCAGGGAGATTTTTTACCATCTGAGCCACCAGGGAAGCCCAAGAATACTGGAGTGGGTAGCCTATCTCTTCTCCAGGGGGACTTCTTGACCAGGAATCGAACTGGGGTCTCCTGCATTACAGGCGGATTCTTTACAAGATGAGCTACCAGGGAAGCCCTGTTTATCCTATAGGGCTAATATAAAGATTAGTGCAGTGCCTAACATAAGTATGCAGTAACTAACAGTGACCAACATCATTATTATTCATTTTCTTATTACTAAAGCCAGGATCCAGCCTCTTCATTTATTAACACCCCACCTAGATCTTTGCCTTTTTTTCATGCAGAAATTCATGCAGAAACTCATAACAGGACATGGATAGCTAGACAAAAATCACAGTAGCAAATGTTACATAAACTCCCAAAACAGAGATTCTCAAATCTGGCTGCACATCAGAATGCCCTGGGAAGCTTTTTAAAACTAAAGATGCCAGCTCCCAGCCCAGACCAACCAAATCAGAATTTCTGGAGGTGGACCCCAGTCTGAGCTTATGCTTTTTATATTGTACACAGTGAAGTTGAGAATGTCAGTAGCAGAGCACCCAAGTAGAGACCACAGCCCTGAGGGTCAGCACTTCCAGAAAAGGATCCGAGTGCTCTGCTATCTGAAGTCCAAGTCCAAGTTTTTGTCATGGTACCAGCATACCTGTGGGTGAGCTGGTCCTGACGCTTCCCCTGTTCAGTTTCTGAAAACCATTCGACTCTCTCCCTAACAATAACACTTGAGTAAACCATCCCTGAAGCCACAGTGGCCACAGTACCACAGGGAGCTGCCCTCCCGCTCTCCTGAACACACACAATGGACGAGGTAAGTAGCAGCCTTGAGAAAACAAGCAACGCAGAGCAGAAAAACAGAGAAGCAACCCCTGCGGTGGATGTTAACAGAAACGAATCAGCTCCACTTTAGAGCAACGATACAGTCCAACTGAAGATTAGAAAAATATGGTCTGACCGTTTAGATTTCACAAGGATCCAAAACCAATTTAGAGTCCAGTTGGTGGACAAAGTTCACATTCAGCAAAACAGCTCCAGCAGCTGCATCATCCACACAACAGGGTAATTCAGAAATACAGATGTCCAGCCATGTGCAAAACAATGCTTTCATTTTTTTCTGCTCTTTCCCACTGCTGACCCCAAAAGCAGGATGGAGATGCTCTGCATCTGCTGCTACTAAGAATAGGCTGCCCAGATGACGGGGAACTTGCAAGCAGGGAGTTACCCAGCATGCTCAGGGGCGTTCAGAGCAGATGGATGGCTGCCCCCGGGTTAAGAGGGACACAGGAGATGCCCCGTGCCAGGTGGGGTCATTCTGCAGTGTTCTCACTGGACACAGCAGGAGGGAGCCTGAAACTAAGCCACTGACCTCATCGGTCACTGTCAGGAGACTAAGGCTCAGGTTAGATAGAATTTGAGGGAGCCACATGGTACTCAATGTTTAACTCATTCAATTGGCATGGAACTCACACAAAAGAGATGAGAAATAGGAGAGTCATGGTACCTCTCGGTACAGCTAAGCATCTACAGACTTACAGTCTCATAGAAACTTAACCTAGATTGTGAAGAACATTTACCAGATACTGCTGGGCATGTTGGGAACATACTGGCAACCTGAGACCCTAAGGCGAAGAGATGTGAGGACATGTTTTGGAGGTAAGCCTGAGTTTCCCTGACACACATAAATTTCACATAACATATCAGGACTTGCTTCCTAAACCTAGTACTACCAACTGTGCCTCTGACACCAAACAAACTTGTTTTGGTTGGAGGAATAAGTTGTATATAAAAATGAAGGGGACTTCCCTGGCAGTCCAGTGGTTAAGACTTTGCCTTCCAATGCAGGGGTCCATACCGTGGTCAGGGAGTTAAGCTCCCACATGCCCCATAGCCAAAAAACCAAAACATAAAGCAGAAGCAGTACTGTAACAAATTCAACAAAGACTTTAAAAATAATAACAAAATGAAAGTGGAGCAGAAGGAAATTGATGTCTGTCTTATAAAGCCAACTGACTAACTATTCAGCAACTATCCATTATAAAGCTCCTTATAATTCCATGGACAAAGCAAAAGTGTGGATCCAACCATGCCATACCAACAACATAGAAAGTTTTTAACATGAGTGAAATCCTTCTGTTTTCCCCAACTCCTCCACTTACACTACAGTAGACTATACCATTTGGTTAACCTCCTCTCTTCTAGACCCACCACCAAAACAGATCCTTTTCTTGTGCCCCTTCTTGCCCTACTGAAGTCATGTTTGGCCACTGGAATGTAGTTGTGGATAACTGTACATCTCTTGCGGTCCAGCCAGGAGGTCAGCATGCCCGGGTTAGACGCTGCTCCCTCAGCCTGGGTCCCACAGCAAAAGATGTCATAGAATCCATAGAATATAAGTGAGGGATCAACCTTTGTGATGTGCCTTTAAGAAGAAGGAGAAAGAAGCTCTAATGACTTTGAGTTGTATAATGGATTTTGTACACCACGGGTCCATTATCTCTTCTGAATAACAGATACCTCAACATGACCATTTTCATATTAAAATTTAAAAAGTTAAAGGGCAGAAAATATTTTAACCCAAAGTTGTCCCAAGCAAAGAGTAAAAAGAACCAGAATTTTAAAAAAATAATAATAATAACAGATACCTGATACAATTTTGCCCTGTTCTCCAGCCTCACTATTTCATAGTGGGTCTTCTGTAGGTATACATTCAATTTTTCAAAGACTACAGTAAGTGCTTCTGCTGTTTCATGATTCATCAAGACAGTAGTCATGCGAGCTCAAAGAGGGAGAAAACATGAAAGGGCAAATCTTCCCCTTCCTGAAAGCTGAAAACTTCCTAGTGCTACTGACTGACTGCCAAACTATCCTCCCAAAGGCCATCTTTTCAAGCAGCAAATACCAGCTCTCCCTGAGAAGGCTCCCTTGACCTGTCTAGAGCAAGTTCATCAATTCTTCTGACCTCTCAGATCCTTACTTATAATCAACCACATGGTATTAGCTTCTCGGTTTGGTTGGGCTGGTTTGGTCGGCCTGAGCCCCTCACCAAGTCAAAGGCTCCTGAAGTCAGGTCTGTGTTCTATTACTCCATCCACTAGCGGAGCTCACACAGCATCTGAGTGCAGCAGACTTGATTGACATGTCTTACAGAGATGGATGAAGGAATCGAACCAACATCCCAGTGTGAAGTCTTGCTGCTCAAAACTTAAAAACTGGAACACAAACTCTGGTCCAACAGGAATGCTTTTTCACTGATAAGAGACATAGTTTTACACATTCCCTGGCTTATGACCTCATTTCAAAGTTTAGGCAAATGTACAAGGCACAGCTGGACAGATCCAAAGAGCCTTCCAAGTCTGACTTTCCACTTCCTACAGGAAGAGACAGCTTGTCGNGGGACTTCTTGACCAGGAATCGAACTGGGGTCTCCTGCATTACAGGCGGATTCTTTACAAGATGAGCTACCAGGGAAGCCCTGTTTATCCTATAGGGCTAATATAAAGATTAGTGCAGTGCCTAACATAAGTATGCAGTAACTAACAGTGACCAACATCATTATTATTCATTTTCTTATTACTAAAGCCAGGATCCAGCCTCTTCATTTATTAACACCCCACCTAGATCTTTGCCTTTTTTTCATGCAGAAATTCATGCAGAAACTCATAACAGGACATGGATAGCTAGACAAAAATCACAGTAGCAAATGTTACATAAACTCCCAAAACAGAGATTCTCAAATCTGGCTGCACATCAGAATGCCCTGGGAAGCTTTTTAAAACTAAAGATGCCAGCTCCCAGCCCAGACCAACCAAATCAGAATTTCTGGAGGTGGACCCCAGTCTGAGCTTATGCTTTTTATATTGTACACAGTGAAGTTGAGAATGTCAGTAGCAGAGCACCCAAGTAGAGACCACAGCCCTGAGGGTCAGCACTTCCAGAAAAGGATCCGAGTGCTCTGCTATCTGAAGTCCAAGTCCAAGTTTTTGTCATGGTACCAGCATACCTGTGGGTGAGCTGGTCCTGACGCTTCCCCTGTTCAGTTTCTGAAAACCATTCGACTCTCTCCCTAACAATAACACTTGAGTAAACCATCCCTGAAGCCACAGTGGCCACAGTACCACAGGGAGCTGCCCTCCCGCTCTCCTGAACACACACAATGGACGAGGTAAGTAGCAGCCTTGAGAAAACAAGCAACGCAGAGCAGAAAAACAGAGAAGCAACCCCTGCGGTGGATGTTAACAGAAACGAATCAGCTCCACTTTAGAGCAACGATACAGTCCAACTGAAGATTAGAAAAATATGGTCTGACCGTTTAGATTTCACAAGGATCCAAAACCAATTTAGAGTCCAGTTGGTGGACAAAGTTCACATTCAGCAAAACAGCTCCAGCAGCTGCATCATCCACACAACAGGGTAATTCAGAAATACAGATGTCCAGCCATGTGCAAAACAATGCTTTCATTTTTTTCTGCTCTTTCCCACTGCTGACCCCAAAAGCAGGATGGAGATGCTCTGCATCTGCTGCTACTAAGAATAGGCTGCCCAGATGACGGGGAACTTGCAAGCAGGGAGTTACCCAGCATGCTCAGGGGCGTTCAGAGCAGATGGATGGCTGCCCCCGGGTTAAGAGGGACACAGGAGATGCCCCGTGCCAGGTGGGGTCATTCTGCAGTGTTCTCACTGGACACAGCAGGAGGGAGCCTGAAACTAAGCCACTGACCTCATCGGTCACTGTCAGGAGACTAAGGCTCAGGTTAGATAGAATTTGAGGGAGCCACATGGTACTCAATGTTTAACTCATTCAATTGGCATGGAACTCACACAAAAGAGATGAGAAATAGGAGAGTCATGGTACCTCTCGGTACAGCTAAGCATCTACAGACTTACAGTCTCATAGAAACTTAACCTAGATTGTGAAGAACATTTACCAGATACTGCTGGGCATGTTGGGAACATACTGGCAACCTGAGACCCTAAGGCGAAGAGATGTGAGGACATGTTTTGGAGGTAAGCCTGAGTTTCCCTGACACACATAAATTTCACATAACATATCAGGACTTGCTTCCTAAACCTAGTACTACCAACTGTGCCTCTGACACCAAACAAACTTGTTTTGGTTGGAGGAATAAGTTGTATATAAAAATGAAGGGGACTTCCCTGGCAGTCCAGTGGTTAAGACTTTGCCTTCCAATGCAGGGGTCCATACCGTGGTCAGGGAGTTAAGCTCCCACATGCCCCATAGCCAAAAAACCAAAACATAAAGCAGAAGCAGTACTGTAACAAATTCAACAAAGACTTTAAAAATAATAACAAAATGAAAGTGGAGCAGAAGGAAATTGATGTCTGTCTTATAAAGCCAACTGACTAACTATTCAGCAACTATCCATTATAAAGCTCCTTATAATTCCATGGACAAAGCAAAAGTGTGGATCCAACCATGCCATACCAACAACATAGAAAGTTTTTAACATGAGTGAAATCCTTCTGTTTTCCCCAACTCCTCCACTTACACTACAGTAGACTATACCATTTGGTTAACCTCCTCTCTTCTAGACCCACCACCAAAACAGATCCTTTTCTTGTGCCCCTTCTTGCCCTACTGAAGTCATGTTTGGCCACTGGAATGTAGTTGTGGATAACTGTACATCTCTTGCGGTCCAGCCAGGAGGTCAGCATGCCCGGGTTAGACGCTGCTCCCTCAGCCTGGGTCCCACAGCAAAAGATGTCATAGAATCCATAGAATATAAGTGAGGGATCAACCTTTGTGATGTGCCTTTAAGAAGAAGGAGAAAGAAGCTCTAATGACTTTGAGTTGTATAATGGATTTTGTACACCACGGGTCCATTATCTCTTCTGAATAACAGATACCTCAACATGACCATTTTCATATTAAAATTTAAAAAGTTAAAGGGCAGAAAATATTTTAACCCAAAGTTGTCCCAAGCAAAGAGTAAAAAGAACCAGAATTTTAAAAAAATAATAATAATAACAGATACCTGATACAATTTTGCCCTGTTCTCCAGCCTCACTATTTCATAGTGGGTCTTCTGTAGGTATACATTCAATTTTTCAAAGACTACAGTAAGTGCTTCTGCTGTTTCATGATTCATCAAGACAGTAGTCATGCGAGCTCAAAGAGGGAGAAAACATGAAAGGGCAAATCTTCCCCTTCCTGAAAGCTGAAAACTTCCTAGTGCTACTGACTGACTGCCAAACTATCCTCCCAAAGGCCATCTTTTCAAGCAGCAAATACCAGCTCTCCCTGAGAAGGCTCCCTTGACCTGTCTAGAGCAAGTTCATCAATTCTTCTGACCTCTCAGATCCTTACTTATAATCAACCACATGGTATTAGCTTCTCGGTTTGGTTGGGCTGGTTTGGTCGGCCTGAGCCCCTCACCAAGTCAAAGGCTCCTGAAGTCAGGTCTGTGTTCTATTACTCCATCCACTAGCGGAGCTCACACAGCATCTGAGTGCAGCAGACTTGATTGACATGTCTTACAGAGATGGATGAAGGAATCGAACCAACATCCCAGTGTGAAGTCTTGCTGCTCAAAACTTAAAAACTGGAACACAAACTCTGGTCCAACAGGAATGCTTTTTCACTGATAAGAGACATAGTTTTACACATTCCCTGGCTTATGACCTCATTTCAAAGTTTAGGCAAATGTACAAGGCACAGCTGGACAGATCCAAAGAGCCTTCCAAGTCTGACTTTCCACTTCCTACAGGAAGAGACAGCTTGTCGTTCTCGGAGGCCAACTGTGGTCACCTATGAGTGTAGTGTCCTGTGTTCCTGGTCATGAATCGAGAGTGGCCACGACTAAGCGGTCCAGTAAGTACAGCCTCCAGCAGCTGCCATTCCACACTTGTCAGCACAAGATGGGAGACCCAAGAGGTTATTTGCATCCACAGAAGGTGCAAAGGTAGCTTCTTTCCAGACAGGAAGGGGGTGGGTTGCCAGTAATTCAGGAGTGTCCATTTAAAACAAAGAAAAAAAGCATATTCTATATACAGAACCCATCTGTGACCTGCCTATCAAATTATCTGTTAAAGAATGAACTCAGCACAAGGAAGGTCGTGTTGAAGTTCCTAGTTGTTGGAACTTCCTTGTGCTGAGTGCCTTCCCAGTGCATTGCCAAGACCAGCTCACTGGGCTTCCTGCACCTGCCTTGGTCACTGTCCTCCATTTTGCCGCAGAACCCCTTGGCTAAAACCATCCTTCTCCCCATTTGATTCAGAGGATAAACCACAGACTTGGCAATGGCCTCCAAGTCCCCACCTGACCCATTTGTCATTATCTCTCTAATCTCATCTCCTAGGATACTTCTGATGAAATTGCAACTCACCTCCCCACTCCCCAGTGTTGCTCTGATTTTCTTTCCTATCACATTGATCACATTCTACCATTCTCATCTATTTAATGAATTGTCTATCTTCTTCCTCCAAAATGTGAAGCTCCCCAAGGGCAAAGTTTTCTGTTTTATTCACTGATGGCATCGCTAGTGCCTAGATGGATGCCTAGTACATTGTGACAATGAACACTGGGGAGTGAATGACTATCGGAATGTCTCGTGTTTACCTTCGTCTTCCTATGATCTTTGCATGCATTAGACATCTGTCTTACAACTAGATCTATATTTGTAGTGCACGTAGAGACCTTTTTAATGCAAGGCTTGCTGGGAAGTAGAATGAATAAGACTAGTCATTCTTTTCCTGCTTCAATAGAAAAACGGTTATTCCCATTGTTTAAAATCTGCAAAGTGATGAGAGTTCTTATGGTATTAAGACTTTAAACTTCCTGTTTTCCAGTGGTTATTAAGCCTGACCAGTATAATCCAAGGACAGCTATAAAGTGACCACAGTAGTTAGTGCCTCTTCCTCTGGTGTTAGTTCACTGTTATATTTACTCTTCACCCCAGAGCAAACAACCTAGCTCTCAAACTGGTAAAAATAACAGAGAAATCACTTGGGGCACACAGACAATTCCTGGGCTTTTTTTTTTTTTTTTTAATGCTTTTTTTTTTTTTGGTTCAGTGATACACAGCATGTAGAAGAACTGGCTATTTCTCTATCTTGATCGTCAAAAACACTACAGTAGTTATAGAATAGCCATATTGTGTGGTTGGATTCAAAATACTGGATGGTTCTAAAACAACATCAGAATCACAGGAGATCTAGGTTGCACAAAGAAAATACCAAGTCATTGATTATTAACTTTTTCTGTTTAATATCTGGGTCAGATTTTCACCTGCTCGAATACCTCTGGTTAAAAAAAAAAAAAAAAAAAAAAAAAAAAAAAAAAAAAAAAAAAA
>SJYA01002489.1:3065692-3248562 GCA_006410615.1 Neotragus moschatus | reverse complement strand
TAAAAAAAAAAAAAAAAAAAAAAAAAAAAAAACACAAAAAAACACTATTTGGAAAGAGAAAACTTCAGTTACTTGGAACTGAGTTGGGCTGAGTGAGTAGAGTTTACATTCCATTGTTGGCGAGATCCTTACCCCGTGGAATGTCTCAGAACAGATTTCAGGCCATGAAGAGGTCAGCAGTGCTTTGACCAAACACTACCTCAGCGAACTAAACATTATACATCGGCTACGGCATTATAAATTGCACATCACTTGCACATTATACATTTGTTTTGAAACTGCGCTGCCCAATCCAGCCTCACAGGGCGGCATCCACTCCTGTGCATAACCTCCCAAGGAGGCATCCACCCGCTGCCACGTGGTCATCTGCCTGCACATTCACAGCCCCTCTGTGGTGAGTGGTAAGCAGGGGTGATGTGTGATCAGCGTGATTAACCCCGGACCTAACTCGATCGCTGTATGCACTGGGGGACATGGAGAGCACAGGGTGAAAACGTGGTCACGCTATGGCTTCGGGGTCTTACACTTGGGGGACCAGCTGATCAAACAGAGGCCCTGCTAGATCTGAATCCTTCAGGCTGAAGGACTTGGAGTAAACAGACGGGCAGAATAAGAGCCTCCCCTGCATCAGGTTAGTCGGGACTGGCGCACCTGCACTGCCTTTTAAAGGTACAGACTCCTTGGGTTCCACCCGCCCCAGGGACTCTGACTCAAGACAGGCCCGGGAATCTGTTTTTGATGACCCTTCGGAAAGTACAAAAAAGTGCGGGCCGCACTCTGAGAAGCCCATCTTTAAATGTGAACCAAGCGAACGACAGGCGGCACGCTCAGTAAATACTTAAAGAACAAACAAAGCTGGATTTGCCTTCATGACTCTTAACCCATTCCTTCCTGGAGAGACCATCTGGATTGCTTATCTCCTGGATTCGTCTATATTAGAAGAAAAACCTTCAGGCAGGCTAAGCTCATCTCAACCTACATTTTGGAGGAGAGTGAACTTAAAGGGAGGGGGCGGGGCGTGAGGGGGAAATGATGTAGCAGGCACACAGGCTACGAGCTGGGGCCACACAGGCTACGAGGCGGAGCCACACAGCCTTCCTCCAGGGGATCTGACGTAAAACTGGGGAGGCATCAGCACTGCCAGTCCAAGCATGGGTGTCAGGACACGTGGTGATAACTACACCCAGGTTAGAGAGGGAGGGAGGAAAGCCAGAGGCGCCACGGGTCCCCCCACCCCGCCGACTCCCTGCGGCCACTCCCAACATCTCCTTGGAATGGAGAGGCGGTTCACACAAGGTGACAGGGATGACCCTCGAGCCGCTTGGCACCAGCCAGCCTCCACTTAACGAGTGTTCAGAATCACAGTCAGCATGGAGAAATTCACCCTGACCCTGGACGCCTGCCCCCTGGCATCAGCTCACTTACATTTTTACTCAATTACTATTTCTAAGAACAGAGACCAAAAAAAAAAAAATTGCAGAGCCCCACTGCTCAGCAGTCTTGCATGGAAGGTCTGGAAGGGTCTGCGGGCTTTACTCCCAGGCGGGAAGCTGGGTGGGGCAGGAGGGCCTCCCACTGAACAGGGATCTCTTTCCCCAGCCTCACCCTCTGAGACACTCCTGATTTTCCCAGACTCAGGAGAGGCAGGGTGGGCTTCCAATGTTTTTCCACCAAAGAAAGGGGGAAACTTGCAGCCATTAAATGACCGAAAATAACCCCAAGTGAGAAGGTGTGTCTGAGGCCAAGTGGAAGGATAGACCTCTACACTTGTTTACTATGAAGAAAAGATGAAAAGGAAATTAATCCAAAGTGGTAGGTAAGAGAATTATAAAAACTAATGGGATGGGATTCCCAAGGGAAACAAAAGAAAAGCAAAAAAAAAAGAAGAAGAAATCTGGGGTCTCTGTGGTGTGGTGGAGGGCACGCGGGCCAGACCTGAATTCAGGATTTGCTTCTATTCCCTTTGCTAGTTTGATGACTGAGGATAAGGTATTCACCTCTCCAAGCCAGAGTTCCCTGAAAAATGGGGATTTCATCCCATCCTTGCCAACGTGGGGAGAATGAGGATCACAGGCCTTCAGTACCCAGGACATGGGGGCGGGGTGGGGGGGACTGGAATTCAACACATGTTTCCTTCTCTCATCCCTTTCCCTTGTCTTTTCCAACAAGCTGGCGAAACAAACAAACAAACAAAAATCAGACAATTAACTCCTTGGTTTAGACAGTACAATAAAATACAAATTTAGAGATGGAAAACCAAATACAATCTGCCTTACAAACAGGAACTTAAAAAGTATGGATGAAGCTATTCACTCTTTTTATTCACATGGCAGCTTCCAGCCATTCTGAGGCTTTCTCCACTCAAATAAATATATATTCTCAATGGAATCAGTTTTCTTTTTGAGGAAAGCCCAGCTTAGGTCACTGTAAATAGACTATTTCATTTCTTGATTCCTTGATTCCTAAGGAGCAAGGTTAAGAGCTCAGTCGGTAAAGAATCTGCCTGCAGTGCAGGAGATCCAGATTTGACCCCTGGGTCGGGAAGATCTTCTGGAGAAGGAAATGGCAACCCACTCCAGTATTCTTGCCTGGAAAATCCCATGGACAGAGGAGCCTGATGGGCTGCAGTTCATGGGGTTGCAAAAAATTGGGCATGACTGAGTGACTAACGCTTTCACAATTAGGAGTGGTAAAGTGCACAGCAGGATAACCCAGGGAGTGTAGACCTCTATTGGGGAAATAAAAACATTTCTCCTGTCCTTATTTGGGATCTCCACCTGAATTTAGAATCCATATACTTCATGCTTCCTCGGGGCCTCAAAAGTGTAAAGGGAACCAATGCCAGGACAGTAAGCCCATTTCCTCCCTTCCTGAGCATGGATCAGGGTACCACCTGGGCCAGAGTGTTTGAGTGTCACAATTACCTAAGACCTGTTCTTTGCCGTGGTCTCATGGCTCAGCAGATGAGAAAAGATGGCACTCAATAAAAGCTGGCTGATTTATTAATGTTCCAAATCAGAAAGGGGTGAGCCCTCCAGCTTTGGTGACCCCCCGACTCCACCCCAGCCTATCACACAGGGCTAGGCTCTGCGGGGCCTGCACTTGTCCTGAGGGTCAGGGCACAGTGGCAAGCTCTCAGGTTCAGCCAACTGAAGCCTTGACTATGATCACCCCCTTCTGTCATGCAACCCGTATGAAGGCCACAAACAACCCATTAATGACCATATGAAGGTCACAATGATAAGCATACATTTCCCACTTTCCTCCCTGTAGAACTTCAAAGGAGAGAAAAATCTCCTTCTTCCCTTTCAGTTCAGTACCAGAAACATTCATTGAGCCATTGCTGTGTGTCAGAAATAAGAACACAGGTTCAAATAAGAGACCAAAAAAAGGAACCCTTGACATTCTGGCCATACAATCCATGCCCACCCACCCAGAGTATCCTCCCAGGGAGTCAAGAGATCAATCTACAAAGTCACTTGGGAAGCCCTGGGTCAAACATCTCATAGACCCACAATCCATCCTCCCCCGTATTAGAATCAAGTCATCACAGCACTTCAAAGCATTCATGAGTTTTTCTGATAGACACTCTGACTACAAGATCGGGGGCACCTGTGTGACTGTCCAGCTACGAGGCTGCACTTCAGACTTCTCTTTTGCCTCAGACAAGTCCACCCCCACCCAGGAGACAAACACTAAAGATGGGCCGGCTACCACTACGTCAAATGAGGTATATAAAGCAGACGAGTGTACTCACCAAGGTACCCACAGAAAACCTGGGACTGTCTGGAGCACAAGCTGCCCACTGAGCCAGAGGGTGTTGTAACAACTGGGCAGACAGCTAGGAGTTTTAAAAAGCACAGTCATTAGCTATTTTACTGAGGAGATGCCTATACAGAGCTATACAAAGATTCAACGCAGAAGAGAGACTCAATGCATGTATTTATCATTCCCCCAGAAACAGAAGGGCCCCACTACTCAGGGCCAGGGGACTACGGGGTAAGCAAGTCTGGGGGATTGTGGATTCTCACCCCAGATCTTTTGGCATGCCTAACCAGCAATCAGGCTCCTGAATTTAGCATTCCCCTTAACACATTCTAGTGTTAAAATAACAATGTACAATTTATATATTGAAACAGTCACATAAATACCTTGACTTGTATTAAAGATGAATAGGAAATGCCCTGACCTTTTGAATAAAAGACAGACTCCCTCTTAAGAATAAAACTCTGATTTCCATTTGGTTGGCCTTGATTTCAATTTTCTTAAAACCACCTGTTACCATTTCTAACTTACACATGAAAACTCCTACATCAGTGATCAAAAATTCAAGTGTATACTGGTTTAGGGCTGCTTAGTGATAATTTAAAAACCTAGGCCTCCTTGGAATGGATTACACACATCTTCCATGATACTTTTTGACATCCTGAAGTTCTGAACTCTGCCCTCTTTAAAGATCTTGTATGCATACGAAATGTCAGATTTTGCATGAGATGATATGGATGGACACCCCTGCTCTGTCCTCAGTCTCTTGGAATCTGAACACATGCCTTGATGCACCTAAGCCTCTGTTGCTATAAAATGAAACTGACATCATGCTATTCCTGAGGGTTTATGAAAGATTGAAGTGAGATATTTAAAAGGAACTCACAAATAAAAGGTGCTTGGGGATATAATAATACCAGTTATCTAACTTATTTGATAGCTGAATCCCCGATGGCCTTCCAGGTCTGCATGAACCGACTTCCTTCCCAGCTCCTTATACCAGTTTAAAATCCATGCACCTTCCATTCACCTAGGACATGTCTTCTAAAAGTAGCATGGCCACTATTCATACCTGACTTGAAGATTTCTTTGGACGAAACACACAGGTCTTGTGGACTTCCCCCTCCTCCCTCTTTTTTTTTTTTTTTTTTNCTCCCAAGGAGGCATCCACCCGCTGCCACGTGGTCATCTGCCTGCACATTCACAGCCCCTCTGTGGTGAGTGGTAAGCAGGGGTGATGTGTGATCAGCGTGATTAACCCCGGACCTAACTCGATCGCTGTATGCACTGGGGGACATGGAGAGCACAGGGTGAAAACGTGGTCACGCTATGGCTTCGGGGTCTTACACTTGGGGGACCAGCTGATCAAACAGAGGCCCTGCTAGATCTGAATCCTTCAGGCTGAAGGACTTGGAGTAAACAGACGGGCAGAATAAGAGCCTCCCCTGCATCAGGTTAGTCGGGACTGGCGCACCTGCACTGCCTTTTAAAGGTACAGACTCCTTGGGTTCCACCCGCCCCAGGGACTCTGACTCAAGACAGGCCCGGGAATCTGTTTTTGATGACCCTTCGGAAAGTACAAAAAAGTGCGGGCCGCACTCTGAGAAGCCCATCTTTAAATGTGAACCAAGCGAACGACAGGCGGCACGCTCAGTAAATACTTAAAGAACAAACAAAGCTGGATTTGCCTTCATGACTCTTAACCCATTCCTTCCTGGAGAGACCATCTGGATTGCTTATCTCCTGGATTCGTCTATATTAGAAGAAAAACCTTCAGGCAGGCTAAGCTCATCTCAACCTACATTTTGGAGGAGAGTGAACTTAAAGGGAGGGGGCGGGGCGTGAGGGGGAAATGATGTAGCAGGCACACAGGCTACGAGCTGGGGCCACACAGGCTACGAGGCGGAGCCACACAGCCTTCCTCCAGGGGATCTGACGTAAAACTGGGGAGGCATCAGCACTGCCAGTCCAAGCATGGGTGTCAGGACACGTGGTGATAACTACACCCAGGTTAGAGAGGGAGGGAGGAAAGCCAGAGGCGCCACGGGTCCCCCCACCCCGCCGACTCCCTGCGGCCACTCCCAACATCTCCTTGGAATGGAGAGGCGGTTCACACAAGGTGACAGGGATGACCCTCGAGCCGCTTGGCACCAGCCAGCCTCCACTTAACGAGTGTTCAGAATCACAGTCAGCATGGAGAAATTCACCCTGACCCTGGACGCCTGCCCCCTGGCATCAGCTCACTTACATTTTTACTCAATTACTATTTCTAAGAACAGAGACCAAAAAAAAAAAAATTGCAGAGCCCCACTGCTCAGCAGTCTTGCATGGAAGGTCTGGAAGGGTCTGCGGGCTTTACTCCCAGGCGGGAAGCTGGGTGGGGCAGGAGGGCCTCCCACTGAACAGGGATCTCTTTCCCCAGCCTCACCCTCTGAGACACTCCTGATTTTCCCAGACTCAGGAGAGGCAGGGTGGGCTTCCAATGTTTTTCCACCAAAGAAAGGGGGAAACTTGCAGCCATTAAATGACCGAAAATAACCCCAAGTGAGAAGGTGTGTCTGAGGCCAAGTGGAAGGATAGACCTCTACACTTGTTTACTATGAAGAAAAGATGAAAAGGAAATTAATCCAAAGTGGTAGGTAAGAGAATTATAAAAACTAATGGGATGGGATTCCCAAGGGAAACAAAAGAAAAGCAAAAAAAAAAGAAGAAGAAATCTGGGGTCTCTGTGGTGTGGTGGAGGGCACGCGGGCCAGACCTGAATTCAGGATTTGCTTCTATTCCCTTTGCTAGTTTGATGACTGAGGATAAGGTATTCACCTCTCCAAGCCAGAGTTCCCTGAAAAATGGGGATTTCATCCCATCCTTGCCAACGTGGGGAGAATGAGGATCACAGGCCTTCAGTACCCAGGACATGGGGGCGGGGTGGGGGGGACTGGAATTCAACACATGTTTCCTTCTCTCATCCCTTTCCCTTGTCTTTTCCAACAAGCTGGCGAAACAAACAAACAAACAAAAATCAGACAATTAACTCCTTGGTTTAGACAGTACAATAAAATACAAATTTAGAGATGGAAAACCAAATACAATCTGCCTTACAAACAGGAACTTAAAAAGTATGGATGAAGCTATTCACTCTTTTTATTCACATGGCAGCTTCCAGCCATTCTGAGGCTTTCTCCACTCAAATAAATATATATTCTCAATGGAATCAGTTTTCTTTTTGAGGAAAGCCCAGCTTAGGTCACTGTAAATAGACTATTTCATTTCTTGATTCCTTGATTCCTAAGGAGCAAGGTTAAGAGCTCAGTCGGTAAAGAATCTGCCTGCAGTGCAGGAGATCCAGATTTGACCCCTGGGTCGGGAAGATCTTCTGGAGAAGGAAATGGCAACCCACTCCAGTATTCTTGCCTGGAAAATCCCATGGACAGAGGAGCCTGATGGGCTGCAGTTCATGGGGTTGCAAAAAATTGGGCATGACTGAGTGACTAACGCTTTCACAATTAGGAGTGGTAAAGTGCACAGCAGGATAACCCAGGGAGTGTAGACCTCTATTGGGGAAATAAAAACATTTCTCCTGTCCTTATTTGGGATCTCCACCTGAATTTAGAATCCATATACTTCATGCTTCCTCGGGGCCTCAAAAGTGTAAAGGGAACCAATGCCAGGACAGTAAGCCCATTTCCTCCCTTCCTGAGCATGGATCAGGGTACCACCTGGGCCAGAGTGTTTGAGTGTCACAATTACCTAAGACCTGTTCTTTGCCGTGGTCTCATGGCTCAGCAGATGAGAAAAGATGGCACTCAATAAAAGCTGGCTGATTTATTAATGTTCCAAATCAGAAAGGGGTGAGCCCTCCAGCTTTGGTGACCCCCCGACTCCACCCCAGCCTATCACACAGGGCTAGGCTCTGCGGGGCCTGCACTTGTCCTGAGGGTCAGGGCACAGTGGCAAGCTCTCAGGTTCAGCCAACTGAAGCCTTGACTATGATCACCCCCTTCTGTCATGCAACCCGTATGAAGGCCACAAACAACCCATTAATGACCATATGAAGGTCACAATGATAAGCATACATTTCCCACTTTCCTCCCTGTAGAACTTCAAAGGAGAGAAAAATCTCCTTCTTCCCTTTCAGTTCAGTACCAGAAACATTCATTGAGCCATTGCTGTGTGTCAGAAATAAGAACACAGGTTCAAATAAGAGACCAAAAAAAGGAACCCTTGACATTCTGGCCATACAATCCATGCCCACCCACCCAGAGTATCCTCCCAGGGAGTCAAGAGATCAATCTACAAAGTCACTTGGGAAGCCCTGGGTCAAACATCTCATAGACCCACAATCCATCCTCCCCCGTATTAGAATCAAGTCATCACAGCACTTCAAAGCATTCATGAGTTTTTCTGATAGACACTCTGACTACAAGATCGGGGGCACCTGTGTGACTGTCCAGCTACGAGGCTGCACTTCAGACTTCTCTTTTGCCTCAGACAAGTCCACCCCCACCCAGGAGACAAACACTAAAGATGGGCCGGCTACCACTACGTCAAATGAGGTATATAAAGCAGACGAGTGTACTCACCAAGGTACCCACAGAAAACCTGGGACTGTCTGGAGCACAAGCTGCCCACTGAGCCAGAGGGTGTTGTAACAACTGGGCAGACAGCTAGGAGTTTTAAAAAGCACAGTCATTAGCTATTTTACTGAGGAGATGCCTATACAGAGCTATACAAAGATTCAACGCAGAAGAGAGACTCAATGCATGTATTTATCATTCCCCCAGAAACAGAAGGGCCCCACTACTCAGGGCCAGGGGACTACGGGGTAAGCAAGTCTGGGGGATTGTGGATTCTCACCCCAGATCTTTTGGCATGCCTAACCAGCAATCAGGCTCCTGAATTTAGCATTCCCCTTAACACATTCTAGTGTTAAAATAACAATGTACAATTTATATATTGAAACAGTCACATAAATACCTTGACTTGTATTAAAGATGAATAGGAAATGCCCTGACCTTTTGAATAAAAGACAGACTCCCTCTTAAGAATAAAACTCTGATTTCCATTTGGTTGGCCTTGATTTCAATTTTCTTAAAACCACCTGTTACCATTTCTAACTTACACATGAAAACTCCTACATCAGTGATCAAAAATTCAAGTGTATACTGGTTTAGGGCTGCTTAGTGATAATTTAAAAACCTAGGCCTCCTTGGAATGGATTACACACATCTTCCATGATACTTTTTGACATCCTGAAGTTCTGAACTCTGCCCTCTTTAAAGATCTTGTATGCATACGAAATGTCAGATTTTGCATGAGATGATATGGATGGACACCCCTGCTCTGTCCTCAGTCTCTTGGAATCTGAACACATGCCTTGATGCACCTAAGCCTCTGTTGCTATAAAATGAAACTGACATCATGCTATTCCTGAGGGTTTATGAAAGATTGAAGTGAGATATTTAAAAGGAACTCACAAATAAAAGGTGCTTGGGGATATAATAATACCAGTTATCTAACTTATTTGATAGCTGAATCCCCGATGGCCTTCCAGGTCTGCATGAACCGACTTCCTTCCCAGCTCCTTATACCAGTTTAAAATCCATGCACCTTCCATTCACCTAGGACATGTCTTCTAAAAGTAGCATGGCCACTATTCATACCTGACTTGAAGATTTCTTTGGACGAAACACACAGGTCTTGTGGACTTCCCCCTCCTCCCTCTTTTTTTTTTTTTTTTTTGCCAGATTTTTATGTTTCTCTCTCAGTTCTAAAGCAGATAAGGAAAACTTTTTTCCCATGCCTTATAACTTACCACCTCCAACATTCAGCCCCCTAACGAGATCCCAGGGACACATTTTCACACATGTGGGGATTACACCTTCCAGTCAAAACCCTCTTTAATTGAGATGTGAGAGGTGGATGGTTCGGAAGACAAAGGCCCAACACCCAGGCCTCGGTAACATGTTGCTCTCACGTCGCCACCATACGCTGCTACCAGCTGACATCTGCTCACACACGTTCTCACCCACAAGCAACCACGGTGTTTATTTTCAGAGCCCTTTCTACAGCTTCCCTGAGAGAAAATTTCCTCCCATCACTTGTCAGCAAAGACAGGAAGCTACAGACAAGGGTAGAAACTGTGTCACGAGACCAGCAAGGCACACGATGTCTTCTCATTCAGATCTGACCGCTAAAAAGAGATGCCGCAAGCTCTCTGCGATAAAAATCTCAAGGAACAGAACCAGAGACAGGCAGGGCATGCAGAGCGTGGCTGGGTCAGCAGCACATTCTCTTCACACGAGGGCCCTGTGCGTTTCTGGGGGGATTTCACTCCTTTTCCTGGGAAATAGCACCTTCTTCAGGCCAGTGGCTGTGTGGTGCTGCAGAGGGATACTGATTCTGTTAATGGAATCCAGATCCCTGAACTCACCCCTGATCACCCGGGTCAAAGGAAGTCTATGAGAGAACAGGGCAAGCTAACTGTCGTCATCTGTCATTTCCAACCAGCAGTCCTCAAGTAGGCACCTTTGGTTTACTCTCGCTCTGCTATCAAGCACAGCATTAAGATGCTTTCTTTCCTCCCCTCCCCTTTTTGTTTTGTGTATTTTGTTTGGTTTTTAAGCAGGGCCAAAGAACAGGGTGAGCTTCACTCGTGGCTCAGTTATTAGACAATCTGCCTGCAATGCAAGAGTCACGGGTCCGATCCCTGGGTTGAGAAGATGCCCCTGGAAAAGGAAATGGCAACCCACTCCAGTATTCTTGCCTGAAAAGATCCCATGGATAGAGGAGCCTGGCAGGCTACAGACTATGGGGTTGCAAAGAGTCAGACATGACTGAGTGACTAAACCACCGCAATAAAGAACAGGGTGCTCTGGTGTTGATCCAGGGCCTCAGAAGTTAAGACCACAAATCAGATGGAGATATAAGTGATGCAAATAAGGGTGATTTATACCAAAGAAAGTAACTGGTTTTTTTTTTTCAATCAATTTTCAAGATCTATGTGTCTGAAGTCATACTAAATACAGGTATACTTTTTCTATTAATAAGTTTTGAGGTCCATTTGAAATGCTTTTTAAAATGTGAAACCCTAGGGAAAATCTGAGACATGAATAGTCTTAAAGATACAATCATTTTTAGAAGTTCCTGGGTATACTCGTGGATAATGGGGGAGCATGGTTCAGGTAAGTCAGAAGATAAAAACAGTCCTGGAATTAAAATTTTGCGTGAGTAATTTACAAAATAACTAAAAGACAATGAAGCTAACGATAAAAGTGCTAGAACTCCTTTTTGGCTGTGATGACACAACTAAGAAATAAAGCAAACAAACCTAAACACACAGGGTTTCCAGAGTGTCCTTCTGAGCTACCTACTTGGATCTCACCTTGAAATTAAAGAATAATAATCTTGGTAACTCCCTGGTGGCCCAGTGGTTAGGACAATGTGCCCTCACTGCTGAGGACCCTAGTTAGATCCCTGATGGGGAACTAAAATCCCTCAAGCTACGAGACATGGCCAAGAAAAAAATAAATATATCAATAAAACTATTGAATAATAATTTGGATGGAGGATAAGAGACAAAGTCCCTGGACTCCACACCCAGCACTCCAGGTGATCCTTTTGCTTGGCAGAATTCCAGAAACACTAGTACAGCCTTTGTGACCTAGAGATTACAAAAAAGTTCATTTGTCCTCAAAACAACCCAATCAGGTGGATCAAAATCCTTTCATAAGGGTTGTCTGTTCTGGGTAATTAGTCTTTTTATGTAGCGTGAAAGTGTCTCTTAGCCAGAGAGAAAGACATTCTCGCTGCAATGATATCTCAAGCAGAATAAAATGTCACTGAAAATGGGCTTCCCAAGTGGTGCTAGTGATTAAGAACCCGCCTGCCATTGCCAGAGACGCAAGAGACTCTGGTTCCATCCCTGGGTCAGGAAGATCCCCTAGAGGAGGGCATGGCAACCGACTCTAGTATTCTTGCCTGCAGAATCCCACGGGCAGAGGAGCCTGGCGGGCTCCATAGGGTCACAAAGAGTTGGACATGTCTGAGTGACTTAGCAGGAGCAGCAAAAATACTGCAGTAAACTCCACATCAGATTAGTCCCTGCTTCAACCCCTTCCCAGCCTCCACACAAACATCCTCCACACAGACATCCCTCTCATGATGACAACAGTTCCAGAAGTGGGCACCCTTATCTCTCCCGGCACGGGAGATGACAGCGAGTTTCTGCTCCCCTCAGAGGATTCCCAGCAAAGGTTTCTTACAAACTGCTGATCCCCAACATCTAATGACTCGGGGTCAGTTTGGCTCAAGACCCTCTTTCTAGAATCCGGGTACAACTGCCAAAGAATTAATGAAACTAGCCCTGGCCCTATGCACACAGTTTCATTGTTGACGGTGATGCTTTCTGACAGAGGAATTCTTCTGAAATATCTCTTGCTCCAGGACAAACCAGCAGCTGCCACCTCATTCCACAGAGGTAAAAAGCACAGTAGGTGAAACAGTGGCCATTCAGGACTGAGTTCACACATATGAACAGCAAACGCCACCAACATACTTAACAACTTAAAGCTCGAGTGAGAACCGCTGTCTGAGAACCTTAGGTGATAGCCATCATTCTCCTTTGGTTCTGCCCAGCTATTTCTGGGTAGAAGCTCTGTTTCTCTCTCCTTAACTTCCGGAGCCAGATGCTAAGATGCAAGCTTGGACGTGGAAACCCTTCTTCCAGAAAGCCCTGACAGACTTCCAAGCAGGCAATTCCTTCACCAAATCATCCATCTTCTGTAAAGACATGTCCTCAGTCTGTGATTTTCTTTTTTTTTTTTTCTCCTCCTAAAGTCAAATCAGAGTTAAGTCACCCATCTATTTTTCTTTCTTTTTTTTTGGCCTTTCTAAGCTAGCAACTTAATGATAGGAGATTATTATAAGGAAAGAAGCACTTCAATGGCATAGTCATTAAGTTGTCAAAACAGAAGTGAAAATGACATGAAGCCAATGGATAGGGAAATGTGTTGTGTGCTCAGTCACTAAGTCATGTCCGACTCTTTGCAACTCNTTGGCCTTTCTAAGCTAGCAACTTAATGATAGGAGATTATTATAAGGAAAGAAGCACTTCAATGGCATAGTCATTAAGTTGTCAAAACAGAAGTGAAAATGACATGAAGCCAATGGATAGGGAAATGTGTTGTGTGCTCAGTCACTAAGTCATGTCCGACTCTTTGCAACTCCATGGGCTGTAGCCTGCAAGACTCCTCTGTCCATGGGATTATCCAGGCAAGAACACTGGAGTGGGTTGCCATTTTCTTCTCCAAGGGATCATCCAACCCAAGGATTGAACCTAGGTTTCCTGCACTGGCAGGCAGGTGTTTTTTGTTTTTTTTTTTTTTTTTTTTTAACCACTGAGCCACCTGGGGAGCCCAGATAGGGAAATAAATAATCCTATAAGAAACCCCTCCACCAATGGAAGGAATAATAAAGTTACTGCTACATATGATCTAACCAGAGAATAACCTTAGTTGAATTTGGTCTAAGAAGTATTGAATTCCCAATACTAAAATGACTCCAAAACTCAGGTTATAGTTCTTAGAAAATTCCCATTTATGTGCAATAATATGTTTTAGTGACCTTAAAATGCATGAAAAACTACTATCTCCTTGTTTAGACACTTCTTCCTCTGAGATCAGTGTCTCTCTTAAAACCAAATTCTGCCTTCTCATTCACATGCTGGAGTAACAAACAAGGGCTGTGACAACAGCCTGAAGTTATGAATGAGCAGTTATTTGTGAACACGCTTGTCAAGACAGATGTGGAATCTGTCAGTGTGGTGTGGGTTAGATAGGGAAAGCCAAATGAACTGAGCCAAGGTCAAAGTCACAACATTTTTCTTTTTCCTCCTTGAGACTGGAAAGATGCTACAGCGCTTCCTGAAACTAACATCTCCAAAAGAGCAGCCCGACTGTTACACGGGCTCGCGGTTGCCTTGTGACCCTCCTTTCCGAAACACCACGTCTCTTCCTCAGGAACGTCCTGCTTCCTAATGACCCACGTGGAGGCCGCGAGGAAGGCCTGAAGGAAGAGCCACAGTCTCTCTGTGGACAGAGATGCGTCCCACATGTCAGTGTGAGAGCAAACAGCTGCCTGAGGAGGCTGGAAATGGATCCGAACTATTTTCAGAAGGTCTGGGCTTTGCAACATCCAGAAAGCATTTTCCATTTGCTTTAAGTTCCTCAAGTTGTTATGATTAAAGGGGACATCTAAGCCCCACATGTCTGGCTTATCAGGCAGAACCAAGTCCAAACGCTCATTTCTGAGAAGGAAGGGATGGGGTTGGTCCACAGAGAAGAGCTTTGTGGGCACCCAAAGGCATTCCCCTCCTTCCAACAGCCCCTGCCGCTCTGCTTAGTTGCTTCAGTTGTGTCCACCTCTGTGTGACCCCATGGACTGTAGCCCACCAGGCTCCTCTGTCCATGGGATTGTCCAGGCCATAATACTGGAGTGGGTTGCCATGACCTCCTCCAGGGGACCTTCCCCACCCAGGGATCTTCCCAACCCAGGGTCTCCTGCATTGCAGGCAGATTCTTTACCACTGAGTCACCAGGGAAGGCCCCTAACAGACCCTGAGCCCAGTAAACTTGGTTCCCTTTGGACAGTTAGCAGTGTCCTCTCACACCAATGAAGTGGTTTTACTCGCTCCAGGAAAGCCAAGATGCTGCGTCACTCAGAGAGCATCTTCTTCTATTGACAGCTGCTCCTGCCCGAGTGCAGCCTGTCCTCTCGGACAACACCTCCTCAGTTTTCACTTCCTCTTCAAACCCTTTGCAGCAACTTCTCACCACTCTCTCCCCTTCTTCCCACCCATCCTCCTCTAGGAGACTTCTACCCTATAATGGCATTTTGTTGCTGAAATCTGTTGTTAAATGAACTGCCTGGGACTTCCCCAGCAGTCCAGTGGTTAAGACTTTGCCTTCGAATGCAGGGATTGTGGGTCAGGTCCCTGGTCAGAGAGCTAAGATCTCACATGCCTCGTGGCCAAAAACCCACGAGGATTTAGAACTTAGGGGAAAAAAAAAAAAAGAAGAAGAAGAAGAAGTAATACTGTAACCAATTCAATAAAACCTTTAAAAATGGTCTGCATTTTTTAAAAGTCTTTAAAAATGGTAGAAAATAATAATTAATAAATAAATAAATTGCCTGGCAGTGAAGAAACTGCTGTGCTGNAAAAAAAAAAAAAGAAGAAGAAGAAGAAGTAATACTGTAACCAATTCAATAAAACCTTTAAAAATGGTCTGCATTTTTTAAAAGTCTTTAAAAATGGTAGAAAATAATAATTAATAAATAAATAAATTGCCTGGCAGTGAAGAAACTGCTGTGCTGGTTCCTGGTCATGAAAGGGAGATGAGGTCCAGACATCCTGGCTACCTTCTCAACAGAGCCTCTCACCAGGGGAGGCGATGAGACAAGGGACCTGGGAGAAGGGGCCAAGCGTGGCCCAGAGACAAGCTGCCCAGAAGCCCCCTCGCATCTTAGCCTTTTATGAACCACACCCACCCCCATCCGCACCCCAGCCTTTGTCGAATTTCAGCCTTTAGGGCTCAGAAAAATAAAGAGGTGAGTATTATGTAACTCATATGCATATACAGAGAGATCAGTTAAAATCAACTCAAAAAAATTTTCCCTGGAAATGTACAGGCCCTTTGAAACAACTAGCAACACTCTGAGATGTCAAAAATAAATAAATAAATAAACCCTGATATTAATGCACTGAGTCTAGGAAGACACTCCAGCTGGGAGGAACCCAGGATGCAGATCTCCTGTTTCTGGTGCCAGAGGTGGCTATTGCCAGTCAGAGGCTCTGAAAGTTTACTAAATAGAAACGTTTCTGGAGGGCAGATATCATGCCCCCTCTTAGTTTTATTTTCAATGTGTTTCTAGGACAGAGTGCTCTGCTATATACACATGGACTGCTACTCTTCCAATCCACAAACATGAATGTGACTTAATACCTCCAAAATCCTAATGCTCTCTTAGAAATAATGGCATGTTACAATTCATGAGAGCTCTAAGTGGCATATGAAATTACGGACTGTCACTTCAGGCATGTCCAACTCTATGACCCCAAGGACTGTAGCCTGCCAGGCTTCTCTGTCCACGGGATTTTCAAGAATCCTGGATTGGGTTGCCATTTCCTACTCCAGGAGATCTCAACTCAGGGATCCATATGAAATTATGGTGCATTGTGAAATCGGTGGTGTTTGAGACTCAGTGCATAATAATTGCCTGCAAAGCAAGCCTATTAAGTGCCAGAAGTAGCTACACTGGGAATTTCTTTGCACATGATCACCCATCCTCCATGATCCTAGGGGGCAGGGCTCATCTTCATGATGACAAGTGAACAAACTGAGATCAACTTAAGTGCTGGGGCTGTAGCCCCGCCCCCAAGCCATGGGTGACAGAGCCAAGATCTGAATTCAGCAGTGTGTGTTAAGTCGCTTCAGTTGTATCAGACTCTTTGCGCCCCCATGGACTGTAGGCTGCCAGGCACCTCTGTCCATGGAATTATACTGGAGTAGATTGCTATTTCCTCCTCCAGGGGATCTTCCCAACCCAGGGATCAAACCAGAGTCTATGTCTCCTGCACTGGCAGGGCAGGTTCTTTACCACTAGTGCCACCTTTGGGAAACCCCTCAGCAGGAAGCAACTGAAACGTCCCTGAGGCAGTCTGAATAACTTGCACTGAGACACCCAGGTGGCTCACCCAGACACGACCTCGTTTTAACAGCTTCCATCGGCCTGGAGTAGGGCTGCTTGTCTTTGAAGCTCCCTTTTCCCTTTCTGCCTCTGAAACTGTTCTGGTGCAATTCCCTTTTACTTATTCTCTTTCTTTTACTCATTGGATCTGTCTGGCTCTCAAGCCTGTGCTCATTAGACAACACCATCCTGCCTTACCCAATCCATTTTCAAGAGACAAGATGAGTCTCCTATCGATCAAATTAAAAAAGTTTTGCAAAGAAATGATGGCAGTTCAAGATGAAGACCAGGAGCCTTGAGAGATCACAATATTTGTATCAACTACCTGCAGAGATAAAAGCAGAAAGTGTTAAAGACAAGGAAACAGACCCAGGGCTGTAGAAAAGGATTCAAAAATATAGTGCCTTCTGGAGGGAAAGAATGTAGAGCTTCTAGGAATAGAATTCCTGCCAGGGGAGGAAAGTCACCACCCTTTCAGGGATGTTCTATGTCACTTTTCAAGAGGGCAGGAAAAGTCATGCTCTCCACTTCCTGGTCTCTACTNAGACCCAGGGCTGTAGAAAAGGATTCAAAAATATAGTGCCTTCTGGAGGGAAAGAATGTAGAGCTTCTAGGAATAGAATTCCTGCCAGGGGAGGAAAGTCACCACCCTTTCAGGGATGTTCTATGTCACTTTTCAAGAGGGCAGGAAAAGTCATGCTCTCCACTTCCTGGTCTCTACTTAGGGCTTCTATTTCTTATACCTAAAAGCCTGACTTTCAATAAGACATCACTGATACACAGAAATAGTTATAGTCATGTCCTCAGATGTTACAGGGAAAATACTCGTATGGACTATACAGGGTTACTCGTGAGAGTGAAATAAGTGCACACATATGAAATATTTAAAACTATGCTTGGCACATAGTGTGTACCCGCTGAGGGTTAGCTTTCATCATCGTCATTATCACCCTCATTTTCATTCTTATCTGCAAAACTGGAAACAGGAACTGGGTGGTTTTCTAAAAGGCCTGGTATTGCCTTTAGCACAGGAACAAGATCCATCAGGCGTGGTTCCCCTGACAACGGAGGTAAGATTTCCATCTCTCCACATCTCCTGGTCTTAATGCTTTCAACTCATAGATCTTTCTTCTGGTGACTTAGTCTTCTTCTCTAAAGGGAAACCCTCATTCCTTTATTAAGTATTGGTTGAGCAAAAACAAGAAGCTGTAATAACATAGCTAAGTCCAAGTGGGTTCTTGTTCTGAGGTAGGTCACTAACAGATGAAGAAGACAGGTCAGGACACAGCTAGATTTTACCTACAGCAAAAGAAAAGAGGCTGAGATAGAGATGAGCATCAGTACTGTGAGAGTACAGAGGAAGAGCTAATTAAATATGATGAGGAACATCAAAGAAGGTTTCGTAAGGAGATGGCACTCACTTAACCTCGAATGATTCTTAAAGGTGTTAAAAGATGGCTCTCTAAGTGGAAGAAACAGCATAAACAAAGGCCTAACGGCCCGAAAATAAATGCCTCCTTTGGGTAAAGGCAAAGAGAATGATCTGGCTGGAGCGCAGTTTTCATGGGAGGATTTAGTTGGGGGCGGGATGCTGAGCAAGGAGGAGGGACCAGATCCTGAAAGGTCTTGGATATTATCTAAGATATCTGAGATCTTATCTACAAAGCCAAAATTCTCAAGCCCTTCCTATATTAGGATTAGACAGTGATGAGCCTGCTAGATTACCAGCCCTGCCAGTCTCTTAGGTGGCAAAAATCACCTAAGGACCAATCTGAGTGGGCCATGGAAACAGATCCTCTGAGGGAAAGTTGCAAAGAAATGAATGACCTGGAGGTCCTGAGACATCCTGGGCTGGTGGGAGTGGTCCCCAGAGCGTTACTTTTAATCACATCAGAATACCTCTAAAATATCTTTTTAATATCTCATAACCAGTGGCATGTTATAGTCAATTGTCAGTGATGTTTCTTCCTTCAGGGCACATAAAATAAGGTGCACCTTAAAATCAATGGTGTTTGGGAATCAGTGATTAATAGGTACCCTGCAAGGAAGGTACACTAAGTGCCAGAGGCAGGGTTTGGGACTTCTTTACACAGGTCATGCTCAGTCCTTTGCAACCCTGGGAAGCCAGCATCTTCCTCATCTTTACAAGTGAAGAAACGGAGGCACGGGTCAATGAAGTTCCCCACCCTACACACAGGTATTCCAGAAGAGAGAAGAACAGGAAGGCAATCTAGAGCCTGTGGGGAAGAGGTCAACGGGGAGAGTTTATGGAGAGTTGAGGCCACCGAGCCCACCTGGCAGTAAGGTGATGGTCACAGCACAGAACTGTTCTAACCTACCGGAGGTTAGAAAAGAAACAAAACCGGTGACAATCAACGAAACCGACTTGTGGCTGCAGCGTGACTCGAATTTCTCTCAAACAGGATGGAAGCAAGCTTTGCAGTCTAAACAAACCCATCAAAGAGTCCCTAGCATGTGATTAAAGTGACTCTACCTGGAGGACACTGAATTCCTAGGTTAACAACTATCCTCATTTAACCAATATTAAAATACAAAGCACACCATACGGTTTCAAAATGACAGTGGAAACTTTTGTTTATCTCTGCCAGAGGCACGTTTCATCAAGATGTTCAGCATGGGCAGAGTAGACCCACCCTTCAGCAAACGGGGAGAATGAGCACATTTGGAAAACCCACACCCTCTCTCCAGGGTCCCTCAGCACCGGAAGTGCTGCAAGAGGAGGGCTGAGCAGGACCGGAAGTGCTCCATGAGGAAGGCTGGGGGAGCTGCTTCCAGAGCTCTTCCCCGCCCTGCTCACTTTAATACTGGGCTTCCCAGGGGGCGCTAGTGGCCAAGAATCCCCTGCCAACGCAGGAGACATATAAGATGAAGCTTCGATGCCTGGGTCCGGAAGATTCCCCTGGAGAAGGCAATGGCAACCCACTCCAGTATTCTTGCCTGGGAAACCCTATGGGCAGAGGAACCTGGAGGGCTACAGTCCATGGGGTTGTAAAGAGTCAAACACGACTGAGCGTGCGTGCACACACATACACACCCCTTAATACTGAACTTGTAAAGGGGTGGGTGGGACTAGGGAGGGAGAAGGACCCCCCCAGTCCCACCTTGGTGGTCGGCTTGCACATCTCCCTCGGGGCAGTCTCCTCCACTCTTCTTCCCTAACCTTCTAAAAACACAGCCTGACGTGTGTTGTAATCTCTGGGCAAAGGCAGCAGTCGGTGACCTCCTCTGTTCTAACCCAGATTTGATATGGGATCAACAGTGAGTCATTAGCCCTTTTTTCACATCTCAGTTTCCTCTAGGAAACAGGATCTGTCATTCTTTCATATCTTTTTATATGAAAGAGGCTGAGCCTGGGCTACATCAACTTTTCACTAGGGAGAAGACAGCATTCAACAAGTGCAGTTCCTTGAGCAAACCCCAGGGGTCGCTGTGGAGACACAGCTGGCTCCCGGAGCCTCTGCCAGGTCAGCGGGTCCCCACCTACTCCTCCAGCTTGACAAAGCCCAGCCTCCATCCGGTTGGTAGGGACTCCTCNGGAGAAGACAGCATTCAACAAGTGCAGTTCCTTGAGCAAACCCCAGGGGTCGCTGTGGAGACACAGCTGGCTCCCGGAGCCTCTGCCAGGTCAGCGGGTCCCCACCTACTCCTCCAGCTTGACAAAGCCCAGCCTCCATCCGGTTGGTAGGGACTCCTCCGAAGAGGAGAGCGGCCTCCCTTGGCAACAAAGACGGCCCAACTGCTTCAGTTATAACCAGCATATTTCTTTGAGGGTTTTTCCCAGACTTTGAAAAGTAAAAGAAAGAAAAGAGGAAACCCTGGACGAGAAGAACATGGCCTAAGTTAAATGTGACCACAATTAGACACTAGAGTACAAACAATAATACAGTTCAGTACAAGTGGGAGAATTAACACTTGGTCTACTGTGTATTAATAACTCAGTCATTGGGGAAGTCTAAGGAAGAGGTTCAAGTCTGTCTTTGATCTCTATGTCTCTTTCTCACACATCCACACACACAGAATCTTCAACAATGAAATCTCTATCACTTGGCTGTACACACCCGAAACTAACATAATATTATAAATCAACTATAGTTCAATAAAAGAAAAATCATCCCTGACTATCCAGCAAAAATACTACTACATTCTAGCAATTGCTAGTATTTTCCTTCATTGGGCAATTGGTTGACAGTCCAGCAATGTATTGGAGAAGAAAATGGTAACCCACTCCAGTATTCTTGCCTGGAGAATCCCATGGACAGAGGAGCCTGGTGGGCTACAGTNCTACTACATTCTAGCAATTGCTAGTATTTTCCTTCATTGGGCAATTGGTTGACAGTCCAGCAATGTATTGGAGAAGAAAATGGTAACCCACTCCAGTATTCTTGCCTGGAGAATCCCATGGACAGAGGAGCCTGGTGGGCTACAGTCCATGGGGTCACAAGAGTCGGACAGGACTGAGTGACTAAACCACCAGCACCAGCAATCTATACACAGAAAAGATATACCCATGAATAGAATGTTAAGGTGCACCCCTGCCCCAAACCATAGTGCTGCTACTGTGTCCAGTCTACATTCCATGATTTCACTTGGCAATTTACAGGGGAAACAGAAAATGGGATTGCCTGGTATTAAATGTTTAGCATTTATGTGAGTCAATTTCAAAAGAAACCTCATCATGATGTCTCTTGCTGTACAGTGAGTTTATCTAATTCAATATGACAGAATAAACCAACATGATTATTTACTTTCTTCTGTTGTGTAGCTTGGAGAAATTCCACTCTTCCTGAACATGAGCTGCTTACTTTCCTTGCAAGGAAAATCCAAGATAATCCCACACTTCTTTTTTCTCTGCCCCAACTAACATCCTACTGCTGCTGACTGAAGTTACAGATGGATGGGGTGACGCTACTGCTCAGGTTAAATGAATGGGAAGTTTTGATGCCTCTCATTGAAGCCCTTTAAGACCATCATAATATACTACATATCATACAAAAGAGTGAAATTCATAGTCCAACTTACTTAAGGAAACTTACTATCTGTCTATTCCATGTTAATGTCCTTTTGATCCTAGAGACGTTTTGTTTTTAGGTTATTACTTTGGAGGTGGTGCTACTGCAGAATTTAGCAATCCCAAATAAATCGCAGGATTACCAGGCTTCTCCACGTGGGGATTTCCTAATTTTTTTATGTAAGGCGGTTGGGAGTGGGAAGAGGGCCTGTCCTGTGCATTCTAGAGTGGTTAACAGCAATCCCTGGCCGCTCCAGCCCCAGTCATGACATCCAGAACTGTCTCCAGACATTGCCAAACATTCCCTGGGGGTGGGAATAGCAAGAGCTGTAACATCGCCATAATAAGAACCACAACACCTGCCTGAGATTTGTTACATGGGAAAGAGAGGAGAAATAAAGAAAAAAAAAGTTTTGTCTCGTCCTTTTTCCTTTTTTGACTGTCCAAGTGTCTACATATTTCAACTGTTAATCATTTGGATTCTTACTCCATTAAGTGGAATTACTCTTTCTAAATTTCTAAAGCCTAGTACAGTGTCTTTGGAATAGATGTGCCTTGAGGTTCCAGTGGATTGTCAAAGGATGAGAAGTCCGCTAATTCCCACTGGGTAAAGTGTGGGTAAACCATAGTATAACTCCACTTTGAGCCTTAAACTAACAGCATGTGAAAAGATCAATACAAATAAATTCAAAACTAATCAGACCCCTTCTTCAAATGTTGACACAGTATTATTTATAACCTGTAAATACCTTCTTGACTAAAATTCATCCTAGGAGATTGGCACCTGGCCAGTTCTATTCATATTTACTGTATTTATATAGTACACTGGTCCAAGGATAATATTTAAGACAAAATATGCTTCAAGGCATATACAATATCTCTTATATTTTTATTTTTAAAACTCCACATTGCTAAAAATATTCGTCTGAACTGTATAAAATGTCCTGCAAAGGACTATCAAGAATCTGTAATGATATATAGCTCATTGAGTATAATTAGAGCATATTTGTAATATTTGAGTTGAAGTCATTCCCTGAACGCTAATAAGTTGGTAAAAAATGAACCAGTGATCTTTCCCATGCCTCCATCCCTGGGGCTCGTGACCCTCCTCGGATTTCCTTTGAGAAATGACAGGCACACTCCCCACAGCAGCTTCAGAGAGGACTGAGTTAAAAGTTAGGCAGAACAGTCCTAAAGAGGGAGACTTGGTATAAAAGCCAATGCTGTCCTTTCAATTTTCCCTTTAAAAAATATGGTGGAGTGATTTTTTCTTTTCTTTTCTTCCTTTTTTTTTTTTTTTTTTTTGGAAGGGTTGTCTATATTCCAGTATAACTAGAAAGTGCTGGAAAATCAGTTAACCTACTTTCTATAAAATCATCCACAGTCCTAAAACAGTAGTATCAAATCTGCTATTAATAAGACTTTCTGCTTCTAAACTTCCTTTCAGGCTTTAAGAAGCCTGCATTCTTTGCAGGAAAACTGATAGTGTATATTTTGTCCTGTGCTGATCAGAGATTTTCAGTTTCTTTGGTAGCTGGGAGTGGAAACACAAGGGAATCCACACACCCATCTTTAGTGCCAACCTCTGAAATCCTAACAACCTGAGAATTTTCCCAGTTTGGTGATGATTATGATCCCAAGTGGGATCATCTCAATTCTTGAGACTGAAGAGGGTTTGAAAGAATGAACACCCTCTTGGGTAACTTGCTCTCTCCACATCTATCTCAGGAAGAGATCAGACCTCCTCTGTGTTATGAAAATACCAGCAGTTCATTAAAGCTGTTGCAGGTAAACACTGAAGGGTTGGCTTGTTCTGATTCTACATAACATAACTGCCTGCCTGCCCAAATTGCAGGAGAACGTCACACGTGCTGGAGAAAGCAAACTGACTCAACTCCCTGTTGGATCTCAAAGATTTTGGACTAAATTACAATGAACTTTCTTTCCTAATATCTCCAGGGCTCCACCCCAGGTAGAACGCTTTCCTTCTTCCCACTCCCCCTTACTACCCTCCCCCCGCCCCGCATCACCAAGATGGAGTGTATATTATCACCACTGAGGTGAATGGTGCCTAATCACAATAATAAAATCGACTCCCTTGCCAGATCTCCTATCTCAGCTCTGCTCTTAAACAAGAGATGACCCTGCAGCAAAACAGAGGTCGCCAGGAAGACTGGGGTTGTATACGTCAGCCGATATTCTGAGACCATCAGATACAAGACATGGCAAGTCCCTGGACTACGACTTGTCAAACTAACTAAATATAAATATTCAAAAAGAAAAGCACCACTCTGAAATTGGAACCTCTAGGATAAATTTACCAAGATGGCCATATTATCTCTGTAGGCAAGACACAGAGACTTTGTGAAGGCAGCCAGAGAGTATATAGGGCATGAAAAGGGGCGGAGAGAAATGGGCAACCAATGAAAAGTGTACGACTTGGGATTTGGAATACGCAAAAGTTGGAGCTTTTTTTTTTTTTNTCATGTTCACGGAGTCGGTGATGCTATCTAATTTCGCATCCTCTGCCACCTTATCCTCCTTTTACCTTCAGTCTTCCCCAGCACCAGGGTCTTTTAGTGGAGTCATTTTCTGAGCTTCCACAGCACCTGTGCTGGGACCTCTGTCCTAAAGCTTATTATGGTTTGTTGTTCACAGCCTGGTTGTGTACTTGAAACAGAATTTTATCTTGGGCGCCCAGAGAATGAATTGCATTTACTTTGCTGTTTGAATGAATAGATATCCTCTTAATTTGCTGCCAAAGGCTTTCTCTTCACCTTCTTCCTCAGCTAGACCTGAGTGGCCAACTTCATTTTTTCCACAACATATATCCAGGAAGATGGGATTTTAAGTGTTTGATGTCTGCTGTTATGTACTCATAGCTTGACATTTTCTGTTTCAACCTAGTCCAGATGAGATGAATAAAAATAATGCTTGCCCCTGTTCACTTTTCTCTTTTTTTCTTTTACCTTTACTCAAAAAACATTTTCATCATGACTGTAGCCATACCAACTAGACAGATGATTTAAATTGCAAACTGTTGACTTTTCCCCCAGACTCAAAGCCACTATATCATTCTGTAGTTTAGATGTTCCTTTTATTACAGAAAGGTCACAAGGAACTTTCTCTAACTTTAGGAATTTAAACTTTCCATGTGTATGGAGTCTATATCGTTAGTAAGTAGAGAGTTAAATAGCTGTTAACGGTAGGAGACACATTTTACACTTAGTAATGTGCTGTGCTGTGCTGAGTCACTCAGTCGTGTCTGACTCTGCGATCCCATGGACTACAGCCCTCCAGGCTCCTCTGTCCATGGGATTCTCCAGGAAAGAATACTGCAGTGGGTTGTCATGCCCTTCTCCAGGGGATCGTCCCTACCCAGGGATTGAACACAGGTCTCCTGCATTGCAGGCAGATTCTTTACTGTCTGATCCATTAGGGAAGCCGGTAGATCCTTAGATGTATATGTGCATTTAATCTTCACAATGACACTCTAAAGTATTTTTATTATCATCTCTATTTTGCAGATGAAGAGACTGTGGTACACACAGGCAAAGTACCTATTCAAGTAAGAAGCAGAGCTGGGAAAAAAAAAAAAAAAAGAAGCAGAGCTGGATTTTGTGAACAGAATCCATTTTCATGTTCTCACCCACTATGTATTTCTCAGAAGCACTGGTTCTAGAACATGTCTGATAAACAAGGATTCTGTGGTGAAGTTAAGTTTAGGAGATACTGGGTACTGTTGCCTTCTCACTGGTTTGTATTTCCCACCATGTTAAAGGCTGAGACTCTTCTGAACTCCTGTGGACATGGGATTTTTCCCTATTAAAACACACTGGAAAACTCTGACATAAAGGAATGGTTCCAACTCACTCAGAGTAATTCTGAAAATTACATATAAATCGATATAGGTGTGTTCCTTTCTTTAGGTCAGCTGCAAATTGAAGCAGCTTGAAAGGACTTAAGACAACCAGCTACAATTCCAATAGTCAAAGCAAATTAGAGGCCCTACCATGGGGCTAGCAGTTTCATCAAGTTGTCATCCCTTTGAGTTAAGTTTGTGAACTGCTCTAATCTAGCTAGACACAAATGAGGAAAACTGAATATCCTTACACTGGGGGCAATGACAGAACAGAAAGCAGGAGTGACTGAGTGAAGATGTGGCTTTGGAAGGCGCTGGTTACCTCAGGCACCATACTCTGCCAAGGACATAGGTTCAGCCTCCCCTCAAATTAGGGAGGCTACCTCCAAGATATGAATGCAAACGCACCTGAGGTTAAGTGGATTCAGATTCCAGTGTGGATAAAGCAGCAAAAGTCCATCTCCATCACTGCTGGGAAAACAAGCCATAAATCCTTCTGACAACCCCCTTCCCAACATAAACACACACGCTTTTGTCCATAATATTTAGTTTGTTGAACACATATTGCTTACTTTACAACTCCTTAGACTCCTGGCCTATTCATAAGAGGCTACTTTTAGTACTTCCACAGCCTAAGAAGGGGAAAGCGGAGGGGGTCGTAAGTGTGGTGTGGCTGAGCAGTGTCTTGAGTGTAGCAGGAGCCCCTTTCTATCACTCAGGTGAGCAATCCCTTGCAGATGCAACAGGTGAGACTTCAAGAGCTGTCTCCCCAGTTTGCCATAACCATATGGGTATTTCACCTCCACAGAACATCTTGATTCCCCGCAAGGAGGCAGGTGAGCACTGTGGCTTAAAAAAAAAAAAAAAAGGTAGGTTCCAGATTCAAGTTTTCTTGGATTCAAATATCTGTCACTTTCTGGCTTTATGATCCTGGACAAGTTACTCAGACACCTTGTGTTAGTTTGTTCATCTGTGAAATGGGGATAACACACAGCTACCAAGACTATAAGATGATTGTGAATTACACAAGGTACCAAGATAGCTTCTAACACAACCTGGCACTTAATACGTGTTTATTAAATGTTAGCGACCATTTTTGTATCCTCTTTCAGCTTCAATTTGTCAGATCTTTCCCCAGTATAAATAGGATGAAAAACCCAGGGAAGATGCTGATAAGAATTTGCTTCATGGTAATGCTTCCATGCAGTTTCTTTAAGTACGTGCTCACTGTTATTTTAAATGTTAGTGATATTTTGCCCCTACTAGTTATAGGAAGAAAGGATAAGAAAATACACTTTTTCTATGGTGAATAGAACACTTAGTGATTACCAAAATCCAATTAAGTCCAAATTCCAGTTTCAGTTCTTATTATTTAACACCCTAAAATAGAATTCTTTGTTTTCTAGATCAGAGCAGTAGAGGGTACAGCTGTTTCAACCGCTAGCCCTTCTCTGCTCATTAATGGGTCTATTCATTTAACTTATGTGCAGTTCCTACAAGACCCTAAACAAATGCTTGATGTCAAAACAATTACTCACCCCTACAAAGGAGTTTTACCCCTAAGGATCACAGACAAGAGTTTATAACCTAGTAGGTCCTTCCTAAGTCTGGTGGAAGAATAACTTCATTTGTAACAATTCTGAAAACTTCCCCAATGGTTTCAAGCCTTAAAAACCAGGAGGTACAGAAAAGAAATATATGGACCTAATGTAATTGATTATATTTTACTCTCAATAGTTACTCTCAATTGATAAATGAAAAATAACTCTTTATTGTGAAGACATACCAACAGCCTTTTTAAGTTCTAACTTATATCTTTGGTTTTGTCTTGTTTACTTGCTAAGCTGTGTCCAACTGCAGAATCTGACTCTACAGACCCCAAGTACTGTAGCCTCCCAGGCTTCCTCTGTCCAGGGGATTTCCCAGGCAAGGATATTGGAATGGGTTGCCATTATCTTTGATAACACGATTCAAAAACAATTTTTTGGTCCATACTATGTTTAGTCTTATGTTCTGTATACATGTCTATGCAAGTTTCTGCTCTCAAAATAATGATAGTTTTTTTCCCCAAGAAAAATCAACCAATTATCATTTCCATTCTGTATCTACAGGTTTATCTTAAGAAAGAAGTGATATAGGATGAAGAAGGAACACTGGTAGGGAGGAGAAGAGCCGAAAGAGATCAGAGGTGGTAAAAGATAAAGGGGTGAACTCAGGAGACAGGGACAGGGAAAGCAGAGCATATCCGTAGGTTGTGAGGTTTCACAGAGAGAAACTCCTCACACTTTGATGATGCACTGTGGAAACACTGGTCTTAACACCTTGGAACTGTGATTAGTTGATGGATTACTGCTGGCAGCTTTGGGGCCCTTCCATCTCTACATTTTCTTCAGTTCCACGAGATTTCCAACAAGGGGGGCAAACCTCTAGAGGCCTATATCTTGTCAATGCCAGGGCTTACAGAAATCAGCCAGAGACTCTGGTTACTCTGGTTCTTACCCCGGGTGCAATTCAGCCACTAAAATAGCACTTGGTGACTGATATCAATGAATAGCATTGAGTGATAGATACAAATACGTGAACATTATGAGGACAGTGGTCATATAGTAAAATATGGATATATGCTTGATGAAACACTAACGCTGATCAACAGAAGCCAGCGGCAGAGTTTTCCTTAGTTTTTAGGGCAGGATCTGACACTTGCCTTTACAGAATCTCTGCTCCTACTTCACTGACTGTACTAGGTCAGCAGTCCCCAGACTCATCACAAAGCAAGAGACTGGAATTAGGCTGCTGGGGGAAAAGGGTGACAGAGTAGTATGAACAAAGTAAAAATGTAAAAATGAGGAAGGAAAAGAAAAGGCAAAGGATAAGAGAAAAACAATGATATTGTCACACAATTAAAATGAGTAGACAACATAAATTGGAATTTTTATCGTTTAATATATATAGTCTTTAAATGGATGTGTCATCTTTTCAGTGGGCTTCATAAATTGTGGAAAATTTTGAATGTGTAAATTTCCATGAGCAAAGGTACTAACCATATTTCAAAAGCCTTACCTTTCTGCTGCTTCAATTATCCTGCAATTTAAAAAAATGAAAATAAAACAAGAACCAACAGGCAATAGTAATTGCACATAAACAGAAAACCTGGATGTAGTTTTTTTTAAACATTAGAAGAACTAGCAAAGGACTATCAAACCAGTCCTTTAAAAAGCAGTGTAAATATATTTTAATAAATATTGTAAAAAAGCAAAGCCACATGGTAGTAATGGTTTGTAAAAATGGAGACTAAGGGCCACAAACTTTTCCTGATGTTTGTTTCAAGTCTCAGAAAAGAAAGTTAGTCCTTACATTGAAGGCAACAGTATAATTCATCACACAAACCCAAAAACCTTTGAGTGAAGAAGATACTTTTCATCAACACATTGGACAACAGGAGGAAACCAGGACTGTCCCAGGCTGTCACCCTAAAATGAAGCTACCTTCAAATCTGAACCTGCAACAATGCATCAGTTAAATTTTCACCTTTTCTCAAGAGTGATATATGAGTATTATGCATATTTTCAAGCCTTCTTTTTTCTTTGCTTATGCTACTGATTCTAGTAATCATTATGAGAGCTATAATTTGAAAATGCTGAACTGTGTGATTGTAGCGTTTATATAAACATGCATCACCCCCAAGATGAAGCCCCTGAAAGGTACCTGGTCAAGATTCTTCTGAGCTCAATGAAAGCCCATCTGCCACATGGACAGGAAGAAGAGGATGAAGATGAAAATGACTGGGGATTAGCAAGTGTTTCTTGTATTCTGGGTACAGCCAAACTCATTTTTAAATTTTGGAAAGNTTATATAAACATGCATCACCCCCAAGATGAAGCCCCTGAAAGGTACCTGGTCAAGATTCTTCTGAGCTCAATGAAAGCCCATCTGCCACATGGACAGGAAGAAGAGGATGAAGATGAAAATGACTGGGGATTAGCAAGTGTTTCTTGTATTCTGGGTACAGCCAAACTCATTTTTAAATTTTGGAAAGTGAACAACAGAAAGAATCTGCAAGGTAAAAATAAAGTGTCCTCTTCCCATTTTAGTGTACAAAAAAAAAGAACAGAATGTTTGTGTCATTTGCCGCTTCCAGGTCATGTCATACTGACTTTTTACATGTTGATCTTTCCAGTTTAGTAAACAGCAAAGGCTGCAACAAAACCAGGGACACCTGGGAACTGCACCTACATTTCTGATTTCTTTATGGGTTGTTTCAGCTATATCTATGTGTCTTTCCAAGAACAAGGGCAGATCTTTACAGTTCCTATCAAATGGCAAGCTGTTTATCAAAACCAAAGAAATAAATCCAGAAAAGAGTGCATGCTAAGAGGCAGAGAGACTTCAGCAATACATAAAAATGAGTTTAGTTACCTAGTGACTAGAGATAACAAGTTTCTGTTTTTTAAGAAGTCTTTGTTAATTAAGTTACTTACAGTCACTAAACTACATATTGTTATAAGGTCAATCTGGTTATGTAACCAGTTATAACAATTAAATGGAATCAACACTCCTGTTGTTGGGGGGAAAAAAAGAAAAAAAAAAAATCAGTTAATTCAATGAGAGCCTAACTCATGCCACCTAGAGGAGAAAAGCGGTATGTCTCACAACTTGCTATTTGTGGAGAAAACTGACATGCTCAACTTTCCTGGATATTTTCATCACAGCCTATTAAACAATCATACAATGCCATTGGGCTATAATTTAAAAAGAAAACTGCAATGAAGCTTCACCTCAAGAATATTTTCCATTGACTTCTTTTCTAGAGGAAAAATTATAAAGTTTTAGTTACCTGTTATCTCCCAGCCAATAATATTCTAAACTAAAATCTACTCTGAAAGCACAGTTTGAATATCTAAATTCTTCATAGCAAAAATGTCAGCCCTTACACTTTCATAAGCCATCTAATGTTATGAAGTATAACAATCAGAGTCATGGGCACTATATCATATTTTAGTAAAAAAGGAGCTGCAGACCAGGGAACTAATCCACTCCAATAGTTAAGGTGGTTCCAATCAGATAGTAAAGTTTTAGTTATCAGACATACTCAAACAAGATCTATAATAAATTCTCCAATAGTATGTTGCATAATAAACTGACAGTAGGAACCAAAATAAAGCCTATCTTTAAATTGCTTAACACCCAGGAAAATGCCTTTTGATATGTGCTGTCCACCCCTACCTTCCACTAGCCATAGGTTCATGTCATGAGTATGAGACTAAAAATCGTAATATGCTTTTTTCCCCCGGAACAAAGTACAAATTTCTAGAATCTCCTTTTCTCCAAGACATTAATATCATCTAAAATGTGAGTAAATCATTCTTGTGTTTAATGGCATCTATGACTGAAACTTGGATCGGACTGTATTAATTGGCTTTGTATCTTGGGGCAAGTTATTTATGCTACTGCTTGTTTCCTTAACTGTATGTTGGGGATAATAACAGCACCTCCTTCACAAGGTTATAGGAAGACAGACCGGATGAGTTAAGGGTATTAGAAAATGTTAGATAGTATCTGGAACATGGTGATTACTGTATAAAGATTTTCTATTATCACTTTCTGATCTAACTTATATTTGACGGGTTGACTCAGTCGTCAACTGCATCTCTCCAGTGGTAAAGAATCTGCCTGCCAAGCAGGAGACGCGGGTTTGATCCCTGGATCGGGAAGATCCTCTGGAGGAGGAAATGGCAACCCGCTCAGTATTCTTGCCTGGGAAATCCCACGGACAGAGGAGCCTGGAGCAGTATAGTCCATGGGGAGGCAAAGAGTCAGACACGACATAGCAACGAAAACAAACTGTCAACCCTTAGAATGTTGTATTAAGACAGTATTTAGAGCTTGGGGTCTGGAACAGCTGAAGTGGGTGGGCAGTAAATATATCCTAGGCTCTCATTTAAATGTCAGAATCTTGGTCCTTAGTGTGAGACTTGTCTTTTCAGACCGTCAAAAGTTATTTTCTTAAAAAGAGAATGGATTATGTCCTTATATTCATCTAATGAATTTCTGGCATTTGAAAAATGTACTTAAGCTAGCCATAATGCTTGTAATCTTACATTTTTGGCCTACATGCATTCTTGACATGATTTCACCAGTCTTCACAGCCTTCATGTTAAACGGTAGCACACACGTGGGAGTTACCATAGTCGACAGACATCTGTATGTGTCCACCTTTCACTGAACTTGTCTATAATTTGTTGCTGCTACAAAAAATGTTATTATATTGTTCATACAGCATTTTGTATAATTGGGATCTCCTGTGGAGGGTTTTTAGAAGTAGAATTACTGGGTGTTCACAAGTACCTACTATCTGCAAGGCTTTAAACTTTTATGGGGGGAACTCATTATCGAGAAAAGAATACTTACGGTTACATAGATCAGAAATGAATGCCATATCTACATGTACAGCATCGAGTTCTCCAACTACATAAGACTGTTTCTTCAGACTCTCTCCACTAGAGCAGGCACTGTGCTAGGCAGGCACTGTGCTAGACAGCCACTGTGCAGGCATTATTCCAGTCCCTGCAGTGTAAACAAATGGATCCCTGTGCCTGAGCCACACGTGTGCTGTGCTTATTCGCTCAGTTGTGTCTGACTCTCTGTGACCCCATGGACTGTGGCCCACCCGGATCCTCTGTCCATGGTGATTTTCCAGGAGAGAATACTAGGGTGGGTTGCCATGCCCTCCTGGATCTTCCCAATCCAGGGACTGAACCCAGATCTCCAGCATTGTAGGTGGATTCTTTACCGTCTGAGCCACCAGGGAAGCCTGAGCTACAAACTAGCCTCAAAACTGGTATTTCTAAAAATATTCCATGTAAATATAGCTGCTTTCATCATTAAAATGCATACTTGGGAGTCTTCATGAAGGCCAAAATATGGCAATTTTGTCATGCAACAGATATTCCTATCATTTCTACCATTTGTAAAGGATAATGTCACCTTGAACCTTCTGGACTCTTGAGCTTATTTACAATACACTTAAGAGAGCCCAGTGTTATTATACAAAGACAAATATTATGCAGAAACAGCCCTGATGTTATGCTTGGTACTACTCGGTATTTCAGGGTAACTGCTGTGTCTGGCTGCCTGGCTGATGTTTTGAGAGCTGATGTCAACCCATTGTTTATGTCCATCCCAGGGGAGGAGATCCATTTTTACCTAAGACTGAAGACTGGTTCTGTGAGTGCGCAGAGGCAACTGTCTAGTAGCTCCGGGGTGAATCAACAGCTGCAAGGCCACCCACGCAAAGGACACAGCTCTCAGCTGTCTCTCCACTCACAGCCCCAGTTGGTCTTGACCCTATACAAATTTGGTATTCCTGCTTTGATGTTTATGAACCCACTGCATTAAAGATGCAGGATAATGATTCAGGGGTTAGACAAACTGTTACTTATACAAATGTGGTTAACACCTCATCATCTTAAACTGGCTGTGCTAATAATGCTCATGGTGCACTTTGTTTTCTGTTGGTTTTTGTTGTTTTTTTTTTTTTGCCCCAATCTGCAAGCTACATTTGCTCGGGCAGGATGTCGAGCGTGTGCTGGGACAGATCAGAGCTGCCGGACACCGCGGGAGCCCTGGAATGGAATGCACTTCCTCCGGGGACCCCCAAAATAAGGAGGCTCCTGTCCAAAGTCCCCAGCACTGGAACTCACTGGCTTAGATGGTACCTGCTATCCACTGCTCCTGCAGTTCTCAGCATGTCCTTTTTTGTTTTTTGTGTATCACACACCTAACACCTATTCTTTCAGCATACAGCCGTAAGACTTAAAGTTCAGTGTGTTCATTCTGAAAGCCGCAGGTGATAACACTAAAAACTCAAATACTGTTTGTTACACACAGTGGCCTAACATGTAAGGACAATAGTTACAACTCAAGAAGTAATTACAAAGCAACTCAACACATCTCTTTAAAAAACTCAAGTAGTGAAAAAGACATCAACCATGATCAATAAAATCACACCAGTATTTGTATGTACATAGATTGTACCTATCAAAGTTTATGGGAGAATTCGAGGTAGACTGATGATTTCAAAATTGGCTGATGTTTTATTAGACTAAATATATGCTCTGTAACTTTAATCTCTTCACAGATAAGACATACTACCACAGCCACGTGCAGCTTTTAAATAAAGAGATGCTCAAGAGCCACTTGGACTCCCATATTGGGCAATGGAGATACACTCCCATCATCACAGAAAGTGCTACTGGCCAGTACTGATGTAGGTACTACAATTCTAAGAAATGAAACCCACTTCTCTAGCATATACTCTTGTTCAACCACTCAATGAAAACCAAACAGCATTAACAGAAATACATATTCCTGCTATGGTGGGGTGGGGGAGTGAGTGAGATGAGCAATGTCGGGCCAGATGTTGTTAACAAAACATACTTTGTAACTCTGTCTCTGAGTACAACTCATCTGAATACAGAAGGTTCTTTACACACCTCCATAAAAAGCCCGAAGTCACAGCTCCCTGGAAGGATGCTCACTAGACCAGCTGGAAGAATAGTGCGTGGCTCTCAGCTAGAAAACATCCTTTAGAGGACCTAAAATTGTTTAAGAATTGCTGGAAGAAGTGCCATTTAATATGAGTGAGGGATGGGAGAAGGTGAAACGGTCATTAACAGGGCATCAAAACCTTACTGTGGCAATTATGGAATTGCAATGGCAAATTCTGTCTACATTTAGTAAAACCCTACCTGATATTACGGGATCTGACTTGTTAAAGGGGTTACAGGAAGAAATGAATAATCTAAATCCTTTTGGGCATGTGTCTACACTAATTGGAACCACTTTTGGAAATACTGTCTTTATATTACTTTTGTGTTGTCTTATCTTTCTAGCATTCAGAAGCTGGAGAAGAAAACAATTAAAAAAGGAAGAGCAACGTATTCAAGCAGCTTTGCAACTTGCTGCTACTAAGTCACTTCAGTCGTGTCCGACTCTGTGCGACCCCGTAGACGGCAGCCTACCAGGCTCCCCTGTCCCTGGGATTCTCCAGGCAAGAACACTGGAGTGGGTTGCCATTTTCTTCTCCAATGCATGAAAGTGAAGTCGCTCAGTCGTGTCCGACTCTTTGCTATCCCATGGACTGTGGCCTACCAGGCTCCTCCTGCTATACCTACTAAACGCCCTCTATCTACATGACAATAAATATCTTTATTTGCTACATGCTAAATATAACCAAATTATGCTTGACCCCTTAGAAGTGATTGGATAGCCAATGACAGGTAAGATCCTGAGGAGGACAACCTAAGACAGGCACAAGGGGTCAAGACAATAAATAATCAATTTTTTAAATCTTCAATGAAAAAATTAAAAAGGGGGAGAGGTAGAGAAATAAAGAAAAGATATAGAGACATGATAGTCTCAACAAGATGGCACCTGAATCGGAGGGCTGGGGCGCGGTCTCAATTGCTTATGAAATAATGTGATTGGTTTTTAAAATTTCCGTACTTGTGAATGCTGCGTGATCTCCATTGCTTGCCTGTACTTTGGAAACACATGATTGCTTAATCTTTATTTTGACTGGTTGTGATGCTTGCCTACTTCCGTATACAGGGTTGTAAGAGAAGGGTTATAACAGGAAATAAAGAACTCCTTTGTTCCTCCAAAAAAAAAAAAAAGAATTGCTGGAAGATATCTTTTCAATCTACAGAGTTCTGATTAGAGAAGATTCATTACAACTCTTAGGACTTGCCACCAGTCATTATTCTAAACATCTTGTCACCTATCTCAGACAGAGTTTCACTTCCCAATGTGTTCAAGGATTCTCATGACTGTTATTTTTGAAGCATCAGTTTTTATAGATGATGGGTGTGTGCACTGTTATGTCTAACTCTTTGTGACCCCCAAGGACTGCAGCCCACCAGGCTCCTCTCATCCATGGAAATCTTCAGCTAAGAATACTGGAGTTGCCATTTCCTCCACCAGGGGACCTTCCCAACCCAGGGAATTGAACCCACATTTCTTGCGTCTCCTGCATCGGCAGGTGGATTCTTCACCACTAGCAACACCTAGGAAGCCCCTCATGATTGACATTTTTTTTTTCCAATCAGTGCTGTATTTTATTTTTTTTTTAATTTTTATTTTTGTTTGTTTTGCTTTACAATACTGTACTCATTTTGCCATACATTGACATAAATCAGCCATAAGTGATTGACATTTTTAGTCAAGTTTCAGAAAAGCTCACCCAGAGGAAAAATTGCCTAGGGGGCCTAACTTTACTGAAGTAGTAAGATTCATCTATCCAGCTGGCCCAAAATCATAGATTCCTTTCTGTAGGCAAGGATGCGTCCTATTTCCAAAATTTGTTGTAACTGCCAATTCACTTCACACAGTCTTCCTACTGTTTCTGCAGAGCTTAACAGACTCTATACCTATCACTGATACACAGAGTGGAGACAAACACTAGTCCCATTGATCTTAACAGATGAATTTAAGGAAAGAGCAGTTAGGAACTCTGCTTCCCTCAACTGAAAATTGTTTCCAAGTAAAAATGAACCTCATGTCAATAGTGTACTGACAAATTAACATATTTACAGACCTAATCTACTTAGTAGAGACAAGCTTCGTTATTCCAGGACTCTGTTTCTGTACAGTTATTGTACAATTCTATTGTAATAGATTTTTAATGTGCAATTTAATCTGAATCTTTAATCTGTGCAACATCCACTATAATCTTTAAAAGGTTATTTTTTTAACAAGTATTTTTTAAGTCATAGTAGGTAACTGATTTATTTCAAGTTATCACTGTTAATCCAAACTGCCACAAGATTCAAATCACATGGTGGGCACTTACTGCAGGAAGTCAACTTTAAAAAGAAGACGAGGTTTGATTTTTTTTTACAGGAGTAAAATTATTCCTTATTTTGCATTAACAATATCATCACTCAAATAATTCTAGCGCAGTTCTTGGAGCAGGTGCTCAATTAAAGCCAGATAAATGTTTCACTTAACTTTCTACTGAAATTTGAATATTAGGAAGTTTAAGTTAAGAAGAAGGGCAGCTAAAGTTAGTTCATGTCTATGTAAAAATATACCATTTGCTATTGTGCATTGCTATGGACTGGAATTTTGTATCCTCCCCCGCAACGCATTCTCCAATTCCTATGTTGAAGCTCTATTCCTGATATGATAATATCGAAGGTGGAGTCCTTTAGAAGGTAACTGGATCATGAGGGAGGTGCCTTTGTAAGAGACACTGAGAAAGACAATCTCTCTCTCTCAAGTCAAGACACAGCAAGAGGTCACTGTTGACAAACCAGGAGGAGGGTGCTCATCAGACATCAGATCTGCCAGCACCTTGATCCTGGACTTTCCAACCTCCAGAACCATGAGAAATAACCGTCTGTTGTTTCTGCCACCCAGTCTAAAGTATCTGGTATAGCAGCCTGGACTAAGACACACACTCCATCCCCCTCAACACACACACACTTCCTTAAGAAATTACAAATGTCAAAAAATACTTACTGATTTCTTCAAATGTTTGTTTTAAAAGTGAGATTCATGTGGCACAAATGTATTAATAATAATATACTAAGCATACTAATGGTCCTCTGTGGGCATTTAAAAAGACTAAAAAAAAAACTCCCATCCCATTTCACTTATGACTCCTTCAACACATATATTCATAAAAATCTGTAACAAAAATAAGTATATATAGAGAGGAAAATATATAGAGAGGAAAAAAATTATCCAGAAGACGCCAAAGTGTCAACTTATTTGAGCTCCTCCTATCTCTTTTAAAGAAATATTTATGTCTTATCAAGTCTTCTGCAGGCATCTCCTTAGGCCTTATAATTCCTTTCACCTCTAGGCAATACAGTTTGTCTTCAGTTTCTCCATGCTCCCGTTCACACTTCCAACCTCAGGACTTCTCTGCTGTTGTACGTTTGACAGGGACATCTTTGGGTGTCTATAAACTGTAATTAGATGGCCTCATGGTTCAGTACTTCATGGTCCTCAAGACCGGCATGGGTGGCTATAGATTAGGTAAGTTGGTAGCCACTGAATATTCACATGTGCAAACACAGTGACTGAAAAGTCCTAAGAGGTTTTCCACAACTTAAACATTCCCTTCACCCACTTATTATAAAAGAAGGACTGGACTTTCCCTTCAATCAATCTTCTACAACTCCCTACACAATCATTTCAGGTTCTAAGCCCTAAAAGTGAACCTCTAAGCTAGTGCATCCAAAGTGTTTCACAGATACATTTTTTAATGAGTAGAATAATACCTGATCTAGTAGAAGTCTAAGTAACTTCAAAAATGCAGTATTTTAAATTAAAGTACTAAACTACTGTAATGATTCTAAGTTACTGTCAGTCTATAACTTCGTGAGACTGCCTAAAAACAAAAAAATAAGTAATTCTAAACTATGCTAATACTGAGAATATTCTCCCTAGCTAGCTGAACGTCCAGATAAGGGAATATGATAATACCTAGTAATTGGTTTCTTGGTTACTATTTTCCATTGTTCTTTCTAAACAAAATCTATTTATTACTATTACCCTAAACAGTTAACCAAAACATATACCCAAATATTATTATATTTTAGGTGTCAGAAGAATTTAAATGTTGCAGGGTAAAATATTTAGGGTAGAGATGAGAGATTACTTAAACATTCATCTAAAGATACACACTTAGTTTCTAAAATAACATGCTAATCCTTAGATTCATGTATGGTGGTATTTTGCTCAATTATTTGATAGTCAACATGCAGAAATACTAATACACAAAAAATTCCATCTTTATGATAAAAATTATCACATATAATTTAAATATGCTTTATAGCCTTTTAGCATAAGTGATACATTTTTTCCCTTACAACAGCACTTCAATTTTATTTTGGAATAAAATAATTTCTGAGAGAAGAAAATCTACAAATATTCTCTTACTATCAGTTTGAAGTTAAACCAAGGACTATAAAAAAACAACGATTTTAACTAAATGAGGAGTTATTTACCCATTTCTATCACCTGATGTTAGCACAGGAGAATTTTTGCAAAGCTTTAATATGATTCAGAAACAGATTAATAGCAAAAGAAAAAAATTTAAATCTTTGATTCTGAGAAGGTAAGTTTTTAGGTGCTGCAAATTTCTCAAAATGATCTACATATTAGGCTGCACTGAAATATTTATGTGTGTTAAGTTATATTGAGATATTTAGGTGCTTATGTTACTATTGAGGCATATCTGTTCACATTTATTTATATTACATTGACAAAATAGCAGTCCCATAATTCAACACTATATTTCAAAAGTTTAGAAAAATATAAAAATGCATTTTGAGCTCTGCTGGTTTAAGCATTTGATATCTTAGATGTATATCTTCCTTTTAGGATAACAAATACCAGGCCATGGACTAATTTGACTCTGGTTACATAATACTTTAACAGTCAAATGGGTTTGCAAATATAAACATCTCTGCTCTAGCATAGTTCTGAGGGGAGGATTATCCTTCCATATATAACACACACAAACAAGTGCAACTGGGCAGTAGGAGGCAACTATTTTTATTATGGAAAGATGGTGAAAGAGATGAATCCTTTTATAAAAAAGAACAGACCATTTTTATTAAATAATTCCCCTACAAACTTTGCAGCTTAAGCCCAGTGTCACAGAAATTTTGGAATGCTATTTAAACAGTCCTGCTTTCTCATCTCTTTCGGTTTAATACCTAGACTTTAAAAGTCACCCAATTTAGTAATCTTTAAGGCAACTATAAGGAATCAAGCCTCAACTCAGATGCAGCTTTCTGATGCAGACTATCTGTTGTCTGGGCCTCCCTGCTAGCTCAGTGGTAAAGAACCTGCCTGTAAGTCAGGAGCCGCAGAAGATGCTGGCTCGATCCCTGGGGGGGGAGATCCCCTGAAGCAGGGCATAGCAATCCACTCCAGTATTCTTGCCTGGAGAATCCCATGGACAGAAGAACATGGTGGGCTACAGCCCATAGGGTCGCAAAGAGTCAGATACGACTGAAGTGACTAAGCACACACATACGCACCTATTGTCTACCATTTCACTGGTCAGTCTGTCCATAAAAAAATTTAAGCTAACTCAAATATAGGGGAAAAAAACCCTCAAAAATAGGGAAAATAAGAGAAACTAGAACATGTCAAATATGCTTCCTAAGAAATTATGTCTCAGTTAAGCTCAGTTCAGTCGTTCAGTCGTGTCCGACTCTTTGCAACCCCATGGCCTCCCTGTCCATCACCAACCCTCGGAGTTCATTCAGACTCGCGTCCATCGAGTCAGTGATGCCATCCAGCCATCTCATCCTCGGTCGTCCCCTTCTCCTCCTGCCCTCAATCCCTCCCAGCATCAGAGTCTTTTCTACTGTTCAAGTTAAATATGAGAAATTCCACCTCAGTAAATCTCTCATACAAAAATAAACATTTAAAACAAATCTAAGTCATTATTTATATATATTACTTAGCATATAAAAGGCAATATAAAAGTAGAAATTTGATACTTCTTAAATCATTATTTGCCAGAGTATCTATAAATAAAATCATTGCCCCAAATCAGAAATGCTATGATTTAAAAATTTTGTTATTAATACATAGGTTTTTCTCAATACCTCACCAAAACCACCACCAACCCTTTCCCACAAAAAAATATACATATTCAGGTCTGTAAGTTAGAGGCTGAAAACCACTAACATCAAGGAGTTCATTTTAATTATAAATTGATGTTGCATTTCCACAAACACTGGTGATAGCTGAATGAAATACCAATATCCAAGAGCAGTATGCAAACCTATAGTGAACCCAGCAAAATGCACCTCTCAAGTAGAAATATTTCTTTTTACAAATGTTCTAGGGAACAATGCTTAAAATCATATAAGGTTTGAAATATAATTTTAACAAAGTTTACATGAAAAAAGGAAACACCAAAGTTGGTAATAATGAAAGTCTTTTGGCTTTCTTACAAATGCGGTCTTTATAATTTCCCAACCTTCAGAGTATGAACTATTTTTCCAGGAAAAATAAAACGTAAACTGTGTTTCTTATACAGCGTTAGGTGTCAGAGTCACTTCCAGACCCTGGTGTGCTGGCATCTGGTCCGTCACTTTCTTTGTCCCAGTCTTTCATGGATGCCCCCATCATGAAATCATCACGCAAGATCGTCCATCCTGGGCCCTCTTCTGATTTCGCTTCAGTCTGAGGGAAAGTACATGATCAAAATATTCAAAAGTCAATTTCACCATAAGGAAATTTTAAAATTCTAGGCTACAAAACAAACCTGTCAACACTTTGTTTTATAACAGGAGTGAAACCAAGACAAACGATAGATTAACTGTATACATTATGACTGTATACACACAAATATGTAGTACTGTGTTAGAAAATGTAAGCCTCATACAAGAACCACAGAGGCAGAATTATATTTTTTCTTTATCTGCAGTGTGTATGTGTGGTGCGGGGGGTTGTTTGTGGTGATAATCTAGGTTTGGGATCAATTTTTTAAATCTTCTGACAATCAAAACAGACTTACAAAATATTATTTAATATTCGGTGACAACCTATTAGAAAACATTTGGTAAATTATTTTAACACAGAGAGAAATTTTTAACAAAGTATATTAATCCAAAATTAATTAAAAGAGTGAAAAATGAAACTAACCTGATACTGTGCTAGGTGTTTATAGATGCTATCACATTTAAAATTTGATAAAAATCTGAACCAAATGTTATATAAGTTATGATCTCACTGCCTCCCCAAATCATGGACTCAAAAGACTAGTCACATGTGAAAACCATAAATAACCAAACCAGGCAATAAACATAATGGCAGTCAATTCATTTTGTTTACTCATAGGATTTATATAAAACTATGCAAGAGAGTCTAAGAATTACAGCCTCTTAGTTCATGGGACAACAGTACCACCTTGTGGCATTAATTAAGTAGTGCAGGATGCTGAACCAGTTTCTTTATTCTGCAAATATTCACTGAGAACCACATTATCAAACACTGTCCTGAGTGTCAGAAAGAGAGATGAACAAAACAAAGTCCCTGTCTTCATGGAGCTAACAGTCTGTGCTTTTCCACTTATTCCATGCATAGAAATACACAATGTGGGAAAAATATCTAAATATACAAGAACCCATTTGGTTAGAGAAAACAGTTACTTTATGGGAGTCTACTAACCTATAAAAAGCAATTATTAGGAGAAAAGATGTTAAAAACACTTACCAGGTTAAGAGATTACTGATCTAATTCTGCTGAAGCCATTTTTTTTTAATTTCAAAAATTATAGCCCTGAAACAATAATTTGTTTAAAAAAAAAAAAAAGAAAGAAAAGGATGCTATCACAAACAGGAAAAAATATCCTTTTGGCTTACTCATCAAAGCTTCTTCCTAAATAGAACCCAAAGACTGGAGAGCATATAAATATGAACAAAGATTTCAGAACTGACTTAGTGAATCAAACAGTACACTTTGTACTGTAATTTACCCAGCATGAAGAAACAAGAGACATCTGTGTTGGTTAAAAACCCAACCACAGAATCGTTCCAAAGCTTTCTGTGCCGCCACTGACAGAGTGCGACAAAGCAGAAAGGCAGTTTATAACGCTGCTCCTGGAGGATGCCAACACGCCCCCATTCCTCATCTCTACAGGACCAAACCCACATTCCTCAATGACTTCTGCTTCTATTAGATTAAGTTACCTAACTGAATAAAAGGCCATTTTCCCTGAGTCAGCTAAAGTTTTCTCTGACAATCTCACCTTACTTAAATAAGCGAGAGCTGTTCCCAATGAAGAGATCCACTTTGAATCATTAACTGTAACACCTCTGCCAAGTTAATTACTCAAGGTTTTCGATTAAATTCCAAAAAGTATATGCTTCCTGGTATTTGCTGTTAGTCACTAGCGAAGTGAAAGTCACTCAGTCATATCTGACCCTTTGCGACCCCATGGACTATATACAGTCCATGGAATTCTCCAGCCCGTTGGACACTTTGTGACCCCATGGAGTGTAACCCGCCAGGCTCCTCTGTCCATGAGATTTCCCAGAGGCAAGAATACTGGAGTAGGTTGCCATTTCCTTCTGCAGGGGAATCTTCCTGACCCAGGGATCAAACCCGCGTCTCCTGCAATGGCAGGTGGATTTTCTACCACTGTTCCACCTGGGAAGCGCAATCCATGAGAACAAGATCCAAAGACAAAACAGCAACACGATTTTAGAAGGTGGAAGCAGATGAACCATGTCTTGGCAAAGCCAAGGAAGGTGAATCCTACAATTCCAACTGTCAGTCTGACAACTAACCCCATTCACCCTGCAGACTCTTCGGGGGAAAAAAACCAAAACCTAGGAATGGGCAGTTCTGGTACTTTTAGAAGTAAGAACGGAGGAATCAAGATAAAGAGAACTGAGTGAAAGTCAGACTGAGAAACAATCAGACTGTTTCCCCTGGATTCCCCTCCCCACTCCCCTGGCAGAATACTAGAAGTTTAACCTTTGGAGGGGTAATGGGCTAGCGCAGATGAAAGCATAGGTGCAGTACCAAAACCAGGGGATGAAGTTACAGACAAGCACATACACTTCACCTCCAAGGAGTCCCAGCCGCCTTCTCATGGTACACTCGCAAAATGCTGGTAGCCAAAGCTCTTCCTCCAGGGAGGAGATCAGGAATACTCCACAGAAAATCTAACTAGTAACTACTAAATAACACACTAAGAGAAGGCTACAATAAAGCTCACATGTCAGGTGGACAAACTCCACATATTCAGAGCGTCCCATCAACTTTTCTAGGACTATTTGTTCTAATCATGAACAAATAAGATTTATCAAAAAGAGGAAGAATAATATAATCAAACATTTAAAAAGCAACTTCTAAGAAAAAGAAACTATTCAAAAAAAAAAAAAAACTTAAGGGAAAATAACATTAATATCCTTGAAGAGTTAGGAGATTATATTTTATCTACAAAATGAGAACAGTTGCTGTTTTAAAAGAAACATTAACAGAATAACAAAGAGCTTAGAAATAAAAGCAGGATGGCTGAAAAAAAAAAGTATAAAAGTGAGAAGACAAAGCTAAAAAAATCATGCAGAAAACAGAGCAGAAAGAAAAAAGTAACGAAAAACATTAGAAAACGTAAGATAACTGGAAAGACAGTCTGGGAGACTCCAGCAGGGTGACTGCAGTCAGGCAGGGAGGAAAGCCTAAAACAGTGACCTCAAAGAAGACAACACCCCCGGGGGGTTGCTGTTGTTGCTCAGTCACTAAGTCGTGTCTGACTCCTTGTGACCCCATGGCCTGAAGCCCACCAGGCTCCCCTGTTCATGGGGTTTTGTATGCTTTACCAAAATAGTAGGAGTAACAATTTACATTCCCACCAGCTATGCAAGAAGGTTCCCTTTTCTCCACACCTTCTCCAGCATTTGACTTTTACCAGCAACACAAGAGGGTTCCCATTTCCCCACACCCTCTCCAGAATTTATTGTTTGTAGACTTTTTGATGTCTGCCTGATCAGGCCATTCTGACTGATGTGTGGTGGTATCTCACTGTAGTTTTGATTTGCATTTCTCTAATAATGAGTGATGTTGAGCATCTTTTCATGTGTTTGTTAGCCACTTGTATGTCTTCTTTGGAGAAATGTCTGTTTAGGTCTTTTTTCCCCACTTTTTGATGGGGCAGTTTGTTTTTCCAGTATTGAGTTGTATGAGCTGCTTGTATACTTTGTAAATTAGTTCTCTGTCAGTTGATTCCCTTGCTATTATTTTCTCCCATTCTGAGGGTTTCCTTTTCACCTTGTTTGTAATTTCTTTTGCTATGCAAAAGCCTTCAAGTTTAATTACATCCACTTGTTTATTTTTGTTTTTATTTCCATTATTCTAGGAGAATGGTCACAGAAGATCAAGAGTTCTGCCTATGTTTGCCTCTGTTTTATAGTTTCCGGTCTTACATTTAGGTCTTTAATCCATTTTAAGTTTATCTTTGTGTATGGCATTAGGAAGTGTTTTAATTTCATTCTTTTCAACCAAGCTGTCCAGTTTTCCCAGCACCACTTACACAGGGCACTTTGGAAGATGGTGAAAGTTGCTCAGTCATGTCCAACTCTTTGTGACGCCATGTACTATACAGTCCATGGAATTCTCCAAGCCAGAATACTGGAATGGGTAGCTGTTGCCTTCACCAAGGGATCTTCGCAATGCAGGGATCAAAACCAGGTCTCCAGCATTGCAGGTGGATTCTCGACCAGCTGAGCAGTACATGGGTGCAATCTCAAAAACGACANCCTGCCCTCAATCCCTCCCAGCATCAGAGTCTTTTCTACTGTTCAAGTTAAATATGAGAAATTCCACCTCAGTAAATCTCTCATACAAAAATAAACATTTAAAACAAATCTAAGTCATTATTTATATATATTACTTAGCATATAAAAGGCAATATAAAAGTAGAAATTTGATACTTCTTAAATCATTATTTGCCAGAGTATCTATAAATAAAATCATTGCCCCAAATCAGAAATGCTATGATTTAAAAATTTTGTTATTAATACATAGGTTTTTCTCAATACCTCACCAAAACCACCACCAACCCTTTCCCACAAAAAAATATACATATTCAGGTCTGTAAGTTAGAGGCTGAAAACCACTAACATCAAGGAGTTCATTTTAATTATAAATTGATGTTGCATTTCCACAAACACTGGTGATAGCTGAATGAAATACCAATATCCAAGAGCAGTATGCAAACCTATAGTGAACCCAGCAAAATGCACCTCTCAAGTAGAAATATTTCTTTTTACAAATGTTCTAGGGAACAATGCTTAAAATCATATAAGGTTTGAAATATAATTTTAACAAAGTTTACATGAAAAAAGGAAACACCAAAGTTGGTAATAATGAAAGTCTTTTGGCTTTCTTACAAATGCGGTCTTTATAATTTCCCAACCTTCAGAGTATGAACTATTTTTCCAGGAAAAATAAAACGTAAACTGTGTTTCTTATACAGCGTTAGGTGTCAGAGTCACTTCCAGACCCTGGTGTGCTGGCATCTGGTCCGTCACTTTCTTTGTCCCAGTCTTTCATGGATGCCCCCATCATGAAATCATCACGCAAGATCGTCCATCCTGGGCCCTCTTCTGATTTCGCTTCAGTCTGAGGGAAAGTACATGATCAAAATATTCAAAAGTCAATTTCACCATAAGGAAATTTTAAAATTCTAGGCTACAAAACAAACCTGTCAACACTTTGTTTTATAACAGGAGTGAAACCAAGACAAACGATAGATTAACTGTATACATTATGACTGTATACACACAAATATGTAGTACTGTGTTAGAAAATGTAAGCCTCATACAAGAACCACAGAGGCAGAATTATATTTTTTCTTTATCTGCAGTGTGTATGTGTGGTGCGGGGGGTTGTTTGTGGTGATAATCTAGGTTTGGGATCAATTTTTTAAATCTTCTGACAATCAAAACAGACTTACAAAATATTATTTAATATTCGGTGACAACCTATTAGAAAACATTTGGTAAATTATTTTAACACAGAGAGAAATTTTTAACAAAGTATATTAATCCAAAATTAATTAAAAGAGTGAAAAATGAAACTAACCTGATACTGTGCTAGGTGTTTATAGATGCTATCACATTTAAAATTTGATAAAAATCTGAACCAAATGTTATATAAGTTATGATCTCACTGCCTCCCCAAATCATGGACTCAAAAGACTAGTCACATGTGAAAACCATAAATAACCAAACCAGGCAATAAACATAATGGCAGTCAATTCATTTTGTTTACTCATAGGATTTATATAAAACTATGCAAGAGAGTCTAAGAATTACAGCCTCTTAGTTCATGGGACAACAGTACCACCTTGTGGCATTAATTAAGTAGTGCAGGATGCTGAACCAGTTTCTTTATTCTGCAAATATTCACTGAGAACCACATTATCAAACACTGTCCTGAGTGTCAGAAAGAGAGATGAACAAAACAAAGTCCCTGTCTTCATGGAGCTAACAGTCTGTGCTTTTCCACTTATTCCATGCATAGAAATACACAATGTGGGAAAAATATCTAAATATACAAGAACCCATTTGGTTAGAGAAAACAGTTACTTTATGGGAGTCTACTAACCTATAAAAAGCAATTATTAGGAGAAAAGATGTTAAAAACACTTACCAGGTTAAGAGATTACTGATCTAATTCTGCTGAAGCCATTTTTTTTTAATTTCAAAAATTATAGCCCTGAAACAATAATTTGTTTAAAAAAAAAAAAAAGAAAGAAAAGGATGCTATCACAAACAGGAAAAAATATCCTTTTGGCTTACTCATCAAAGCTTCTTCCTAAATAGAACCCAAAGACTGGAGAGCATATAAATATGAACAAAGATTTCAGAACTGACTTAGTGAATCAAACAGTACACTTTGTACTGTAATTTACCCAGCATGAAGAAACAAGAGACATCTGTGTTGGTTAAAAACCCAACCACAGAATCGTTCCAAAGCTTTCTGTGCCGCCACTGACAGAGTGCGACAAAGCAGAAAGGCAGTTTATAACGCTGCTCCTGGAGGATGCCAACACGCCCCCATTCCTCATCTCTACAGGACCAAACCCACATTCCTCAATGACTTCTGCTTCTATTAGATTAAGTTACCTAACTGAATAAAAGGCCATTTTCCCTGAGTCAGCTAAAGTTTTCTCTGACAATCTCACCTTACTTAAATAAGCGAGAGCTGTTCCCAATGAAGAGATCCACTTTGAATCATTAACTGTAACACCTCTGCCAAGTTAATTACTCAAGGTTTTCGATTAAATTCCAAAAAGTATATGCTTCCTGGTATTTGCTGTTAGTCACTAGCGAAGTGAAAGTCACTCAGTCATATCTGACCCTTTGCGACCCCATGGACTATATACAGTCCATGGAATTCTCCAGCCCGTTGGACACTTTGTGACCCCATGGAGTGTAACCCGCCAGGCTCCTCTGTCCATGAGATTTCCCAGAGGCAAGAATACTGGAGTAGGTTGCCATTTCCTTCTGCAGGGGAATCTTCCTGACCCAGGGATCAAACCCGCGTCTCCTGCAATGGCAGGTGGATTTTCTACCACTGTTCCACCTGGGAAGCGCAATCCATGAGAACAAGATCCAAAGACAAAACAGCAACACGATTTTAGAAGGTGGAAGCAGATGAACCATGTCTTGGCAAAGCCAAGGAAGGTGAATCCTACAATTCCAACTGTCAGTCTGACAACTAACCCCATTCACCCTGCAGACTCTTCGGGGGAAAAAAACCAAAACCTAGGAATGGGCAGTTCTGGTACTTTTAGAAGTAAGAACGGAGGAATCAAGATAAAGAGAACTGAGTGAAAGTCAGACTGAGAAACAATCAGACTGTTTCCCCTGGATTCCCCTCCCCACTCCCCTGGCAGAATACTAGAAGTTTAACCTTTGGAGGGGTAATGGGCTAGCGCAGATGAAAGCATAGGTGCAGTACCAAAACCAGGGGATGAAGTTACAGACAAGCACATACACTTCACCTCCAAGGAGTCCCAGCCGCCTTCTCATGGTACACTCGCAAAATGCTGGTAGCCAAAGCTCTTCCTCCAGGGAGGAGATCAGGAATACTCCACAGAAAATCTAACTAGTAACTACTAAATAACACACTAAGAGAAGGCTACAATAAAGCTCACATGTCAGGTGGACAAACTCCACATATTCAGAGCGTCCCATCAACTTTTCTAGGACTATTTGTTCTAATCATGAACAAATAAGATTTATCAAAAAGAGGAAGAATAATATAATCAAACATTTAAAAAGCAACTTCTAAGAAAAAGAAACTATTCAAAAAAAAAAAAAAACTTAAGGGAAAATAACATTAATATCCTTGAAGAGTTAGGAGATTATATTTTATCTACAAAATGAGAACAGTTGCTGTTTTAAAAGAAACATTAACAGAATAACAAAGAGCTTAGAAATAAAAGCAGGATGGCTGAAAAAAAAAAGTATAAAAGTGAGAAGACAAAGCTAAAAAAATCATGCAGAAAACAGAGCAGAAAGAAAAAAGTAACGAAAAACATTAGAAAACGTAAGATAACTGGAAAGACAGTCTGGGAGACTCCAGCAGGGTGACTGCAGTCAGGCAGGGAGGAAAGCCTAAAACAGTGACCTCAAAGAAGACAACACCCCCGGGGGGTTGCTGTTGTTGCTCAGTCACTAAGTCGTGTCTGACTCCTTGTGACCCCATGGCCTGAAGCCCACCAGGCTCCCCTGTTCATGGGGTTTTGTATGCTTTACCAAAATAGTAGGAGTAACAATTTACATTCCCACCAGCTATGCAAGAAGGTTCCCTTTTCTCCACACCTTCTCCAGCATTTGACTTTTACCAGCAACACAAGAGGGTTCCCATTTCCCCACACCCTCTCCAGAATTTATTGTTTGTAGACTTTTTGATGTCTGCCTGATCAGGCCATTCTGACTGATGTGTGGTGGTATCTCACTGTAGTTTTGATTTGCATTTCTCTAATAATGAGTGATGTTGAGCATCTTTTCATGTGTTTGTTAGCCACTTGTATGTCTTCTTTGGAGAAATGTCTGTTTAGGTCTTTTTTCCCCACTTTTTGATGGGGCAGTTTGTTTTTCCAGTATTGAGTTGTATGAGCTGCTTGTATACTTTGTAAATTAGTTCTCTGTCAGTTGATTCCCTTGCTATTATTTTCTCCCATTCTGAGGGTTTCCTTTTCACCTTGTTTGTAATTTCTTTTGCTATGCAAAAGCCTTCAAGTTTAATTACATCCACTTGTTTATTTTTGTTTTTATTTCCATTATTCTAGGAGAATGGTCACAGAAGATCAAGAGTTCTGCCTATGTTTGCCTCTGTTTTATAGTTTCCGGTCTTACATTTAGGTCTTTAATCCATTTTAAGTTTATCTTTGTGTATGGCATTAGGAAGTGTTTTAATTTCATTCTTTTCAACCAAGCTGTCCAGTTTTCCCAGCACCACTTACACAGGGCACTTTGGAAGATGGTGAAAGTTGCTCAGTCATGTCCAACTCTTTGTGACGCCATGTACTATACAGTCCATGGAATTCTCCAAGCCAGAATACTGGAATGGGTAGCTGTTGCCTTCACCAAGGGATCTTCGCAATGCAGGGATCAAAACCAGGTCTCCAGCATTGCAGGTGGATTCTCGACCAGCTGAGCAGTACATGGGTGCAATCTCAAAAACGACAGAATGATCTCTGTTCGTTTCCAAGGCAAACCATACAGTATCACAGTAATCCAAGTCTATGCCCCAACCACTAATGCCAAAAAAGCTGAAGCTGAACAGATCTATGATGACTTACAAGACCTTCTAGAACTAACATCAAAAAAAGATGTCCTTTTCATCATTGAGGACTGGAATGCAAAAGTAGGACATCAAGAGATACCTGGAGTAACAGGCAAATTTGGCTTTGGAGTACAGAATGAAGCAGGGCAAAGGTTAATAGAATTTTGCCAAGAGCACACTGGTCATAGCAAACACCCTCTTCCAAAAACACAAGAGATAACTCTACACATGGATATTACCAGGTGGTCAATATCGGAATCAAACTGATTATATTCCTTGCAGCTGAAGATGGAGAAGCTCTATATAGTCAGCAAAAACAAGACCAAGAGTTGACTGTGGCAAAATTCAGACTTAAATTGAAAAGTAGGGAAAACCACTCGACCATTCAGGTATGACTTAAATCAAATCCCTTACGATTATACAGTGGATTCAAAGGATTAGATCCGACAGTGCCTGAAGAACTATGGGAGGTTCGTGACACTGTACAGGAGAGAGTGATCAAGACCACCGCTAAGAAAAAGAAATGCAAAAAGGCAAAACGGTTGTCTGAGGAGGTCTTACAAATAGCTGTGAAAAGAAGAGAAGAGAAAGACAAAGGAGAAAAGGAACCAACCATCTCATCCTCTGTCATTCCCTTTTCCTCCTGCCTTCAGTCTTTCTCAGCATCAGAGTCTTTTCAAATGAGTCAGCTCTTTGTATCAGGTGGCCAAAGTGATGGAGTTTCAGCTTCAACATCAGTCCTTCCAATAACATTCAGGACTGATCTCCTTTAGGATGGACTGGCTAGATCTCCTTGCATAAGTGACTCTCAAGAGTCTTCTCCAACACCACACATGAACACAATATACTACTAAATCATCTGTTACAACCTAAAAATTATACAGTAGAATGAGTACTAAAATATTACTGAAAACTGAAGCATACTTTAAGTTAATTTTTATGAAAGCCAGAAGTTGGGCAAATTATCTCACACAACAGATATACATAATTGCAACTTACTGGATCTTTTCCATAAAGATGGCTTACCATTAAGTATAAAACTTCCTTAAAAAAATAGAGCACCCACAAAGAAAAGGTGGATCAGAGATTAACATAAGAGAAAAAGTGAGGCAAATTCCAAATGGGTCATTCACTGGTAAAATCTGCCTAAGGCTGTTGTTCAGTCACTGAGTCGTATCTGACTCTTTGTGACCCCCCATGGACTATAGCCCGTCAGGCTCCTGTCAGGCTCCTCTGTCCGTGGAATTTCCCACTGGAGTGGGTTGCCGTTTCCTTCTCCAAAGGATTTTCCTGATCCAGGGATAGAACTCTCATCTCCTGCATTGGCAGGCAGATTCTTTACCACTGAGCCACCAGGGAAGTCCAATCCCTAGAGAGATTTCATTAAATTTTGAGACATCATGAGAATTGAAAGTTTTTGTTTTGTTTGTGAAAGAGAAGCAATGGCAAACTGATGTATTACAATTACAATATAGAGAGTTCTGGATTTGAATTACTGGTTAACTGCTGACTACAACACTACAAATGAGGAAGTTTAGATAGAGGTCTAAGATTGGAAAGAAAGTAAACGTACTTCTCCATTCTTCATCTTGGCATAAATATAATGTCAAGAGACAAGGATCCAAACTGTATACATGAGACTCAGATATTTACCTCTGTCAGATGAAGGTGTGTTGACTGATCAAAATCTACCAGCTTATGAAGTCTGTCAGATTTACTGCAAGGCAACAATGACTCAATGACCTAAAGCAACCTACAAGACAACTCTCTGTGCCTACATCCACTGAAAATTAAAACTGACTTAAACGCAAAAACTAATGAAAACCACATGACACGGGGAAACAAAATAGTCCCCACCCTCACTGGCCTGGTTCTGCACAAATACTTAATCGAGATCACACAGAAGCAGTCTATTGGTTTTGAAGATGAAGACAACCCTTCAAAATGTTAATCAGCTTCCATTTCAAGGATCAAACATACACTGGCAGCTACTGAAAAGGAAAACTGAAAACAGAATTTTGGAATTATTCATTAGTCTAATACCAAATAATTAAGAGCCTGAACTCATTTCAGTTTTGAAGGGGGGAAAATTAAGTCAAATTCTAAAAAAAAACAAACATGATAATCATATCTATATTTAGCCATCAGCAACAGCTGATTTCATTGCTTCCCCTAAGAAGACCGCTGTGTTTTCATTTTAATTTATTTTCACCTAAACTAAAAAAGGTTCACACCACTGGCTAAATTCATCTGAATACCTTTGCTGCTGCAAATTTATGCGATTTACAACTGTAGTTAGTAAATCTCCTCTACATGTGTGAAAGGCAATCAAAATGGAATCAGCAGTGTGCAGAGAGAGCTCTCTAAAATGGAGCCAAGAAGCCATTAGAGAAGTATGACTCATGTACACCTCTGCCTGGATGGAATCTGACCTTCTGATCGGAAGAAGCCATTCAGGACATTTGCCAGAAATTCATGACAGCAGAGTCTTATCTACTTGTTGGACCTCCTACCCTGAAACAACTCATGATTCCTTAAGGACAAATCTCTGACTTGAATCAGTCGACCACAATTCTCGGCGAGTGACTTTTGTTAAGTCCCTGTCTCTTTCTCTTCCAGGATTATCCAAATCTGCCTCCCTCAAATTGTAATTCTTAAGATCCAACAAATAAACTCTTTTCTTATTTGCAGCCTCCTGTGTTGAGAGGTGGTGGTGGTGATAACAGATCCTATCTTAAAGTTCTGCCTATGAAATTAAGAGCATACGAAAAACCCCTTCATACTAAAATATGTATTCTGGTAGAAATCAACAGAAGTAAAATATAGCCCCAAATCTTTAGAACTTGAGTAAGAACATCAATGATTTTCTAACTGTGTAAGACATTGTGACATCCCACTAAAGAACTGAAAATTGAATCATAAGAATTGCATATTTTCAATCTTGACTATAAGAGAATTTCAATAAAGAACCTACTGATTCAAGATTATATGGAAGATCCCCTGTCTAAGGAAACTTAACTTTTCTTTAATTCTCAAAGAATTCTTAATAAGCAATTCCCAAGTGAAGAGCAACTAAAGAGCCTCTTGATGAAAGTGAAAGAATGAAAAGGCTGGTTTAAAACTAACATTCAAAAACCAAGAAAATGGCATCTGGTCCCATCACTTCATGGCAAATAGATAGGGAAAAAGTGTAAACAGTGGCAGGTTTTATTTTCTTGGGCTCCAACATCACTGCACATGGTGACTGCAGCCCTGAAATTAAAAGAAGCTTGCTCCTTGGAAGAAAAGCTATGACAAACCTGGACAGTGCATTAAAAAGCAGAGAAATCACTTTGCCAACAAAATAACATCTAATAAAAGCTATGTTTTTCCAGTAGTCATGTACGGATGTGAGAGCTGGACCATAAAGACGGCCGAGCACCACAGAATTGATGTTTTCAAACTGTGGTGCTGGATAGACTCTTGGACAGTAAGATCAAACCAGTGAATCCTAAAGGAAATCAATCCTGAATATTCATTGGAAGCACTGATGCTGAAGCTGAAGCTCCAAGCCTTTGGCCACCTGATGTGAAGAACCAACTCACTGGAAAAGACCCTGGTGCTGGGAAAGACTGAGGGCAGGAGAAGGGGGCAACAGAGGATGAGATGGTTGTATGGCATCACTGACTCAAAGGACATGAGTTTGAGCAAATTCCCGGAGATTGTGAAGGACAGGGAAGCCTGGAGTGCTGCAGTCCACAGGTTCACAGTAGGACACAACTAAGTGACTGAACAACTGTCTTGATCAATTTCTGCCTTCTCCTTCCTTCACAGGCTTTTTTTTTTTAGTTCTTTTAACTGTCTTACTATGATGGTATTCTGGGAACAAGCCCACTTGAGTTTCATTTTTGTTAACTTTGTTTAATTTCCAGATTCTCATACAGATTACAAATTCAGATGGATAATTTCTAAGATCCTAGCAAATTAGAAAAAAGCATTTAGTAGTATATCCTAGGTAAAAAAAGATCAAGATGCTGAAATCACATCACCTTTAATTATAGCCTAGGCATACATTAAATGTACAGAGCTCTCTAAGAAAAACAAATTGTCTGGCTTTCCAAGAATTCAGGCCTCATACTCCTGGAAAATAAGCTTCATTGATACATTTTTTTTCATCCACATTCTGTTTTTTGTTTATTTTTTAATTCCATTTGCTGCCCTTGTCTTAACTATGAACTTAATTAACACTTATGTCCTTACTCAATGAAGACTCTTTCTGGTTTTCTTCTATTCTAACTTGCATCCATCCAGCTCCACAGAATTAAATTTTAGGAAACATACCCGCAACTCCAATTTTCTTCATTGTTTATAATCTCTGAAGGACTGCTAATAAGTTAAAGTTGACAAAACTGCCTAAAGGGACAAAAGTAACATCTCAAGGAGTCTTTTGACACAAGCCCTCTATTCGTTTTCATACTTAATTAGGAAAGTGAGATATTCAGAATACACTCCACCAGTCTCCTAAAGTATATCATTTTTTTTAATCTGCTACATTACACAGTACACATCAATGAGAATTCTGATTTATAACAAATGAGCAGAGCAGTGAATTTATCTAGAAAACAGATACCCATGTTTTAGTATCACAAACTGTTAAAACCTTAAATGACACAAACGTAATGTAAGCCTCTCTTCCGTGTGAGAACATAGCAAGAAGACACCTCTAATGATAAAGGAACCGTGTCCTCTCCAGACATCAAATCTCCCAGTGCTGATCTTGGACTCCCAGCCCCCAGCACCGTGAGAAATGAATGTCTGTTGTTTTTAAGCCACCCAGTCTGTGATAACCTGGTGTAGCAGTCTGAATGGGCTAAAACAGTATGTGATCTGACAATTCTCTCTTCTGAAATGTAAGGGATGATAATAAATACCCCCTCTCTCACATATTACATGCACAGCCAGCCATATAGGTCACTGATTATATATACAGGGCTGCTTTCACCACCAGATAAGACTCCTTGTCAGTCTTTTAAATGTAATACATCATGATTCTCCCTCCATTCTTCTCTTTAACTTGTTGAAGAACAGCAACCATCAAGGCCCTTGCAGCAACAGAATGCAGAGAATTCTTGCTAGTCCAGCACTGCAGTTAATGAGACAAGGTATCAACAAACAGAAAATTTAAAAAAAAAAAAAAAAAATTTTTTTTTAAGTTCTTTGTAAGACCATGAAAAGCTATACAAAGGAAATGAAGTTTTATCTGGTAGATAACATGCGTAGTATCAATCTACTGAAGTCAAGAAAAAATTTAAAAATAAATGTATTGTCTCACTAGAGTTCCCTGTACAAATAGGTGATTCTAAGTCTGAGATACAGGAAGTTTAAGGTTCAGTCTGGGACATCTTGCTGTCCCAGAAAGCAGGAAACCACTCAAAGAAAAATGAGGTCATGTCAAAAGGCCATGAGGGTTAGTATGCACTGGTTCCCATTACCTCATTTGTGAATTTAAGTGTCAAAAAGCACAATGATTGTAAAGGACTGAACAAATAATAACTCCTGTGTCCATATTAAAAAAAAAAAAAAAAGGCAAAATGGGAAGGAAAGAAGGTTCACTTGCCACAAGTGGAGATGACTGCTAAACCAACTTCTCACTCCAAAAAGCAATAATTAAAGGGAAAGGAATCTTAGCCCCCACCTTTAAGAACTTAAATTCAGTCCTAGAAAAACAAACAAAAGTAAATGAAAAAGTCATCATTCTGTAAAGGACATTAATTGTTTTAGGCAAGAATAATTAACTGACGCTAAAAGGCAAAGATACACAGGGAAAGGTAAACTAGATAACTAGCTCCTTTCCAAGTACACACCCCAGAAATGACTTTATAACTGCAGGGGGAGATGTACCCTTAATAAGGGACTATTTATTACCACTTTAACCAAATGAGTAACAACCATCACTAATACGAGATGTGATGCAACATGAAGTAGAGAGCATTTAAGTATCACACCTATGAAACAGGCCAAGAGTCTACCCTAAGTCCTAACCTTCAGCCCCAACTTCAGGCTTACATAAAAAGGACACAGAGGAACAAGTTAGTAGAAGACATCATGACAAAATCATCAGAAGAATTCAGAATCTGGATTCATCTTCAAGACAACTGGTTTCTCTCTGTACAGGGTCTCCTTAAAAGGAGAGGAGTCGCACATGGGATGGGGAGGACAAGGGACTGGCCCGGAAGAAGAGGGAGGACAACCAAACACAGGCGGGAACCCTGACTGGATTCTGGATCTCAAAGTTACAAAAGCAGCTCTTTCTTTAAAAAAGGGGCTCTGAGACAGTATAGAGAGTACCTTCTAGTAATCACCCCAAACAAACAAAAACCAGATGGAGCGAGAATAGGCAGACAGCTATATAAAATAAACACATGGACAACTGCTAACAATTTTAGCAACCAGGTGAGAGAAACAGTGGTCTTTCATACTTTTTTCCTGTTTAAAAATCTTCTATAAAATAGCTGAAAGAAAAAAAAAAGGATTCTAAAATTTCTATTAGGCAAACGATTAAATGACACCCAGTAATTTTACAAAATTTCTTGATAAATGAATGGAAAGTCAATTCCAACAGTAAACTTATAAAGAATTTTCTCTTCCTTGGCCACACTGCATGGCTAGCTAGCTTTCAGTTTCCTGACCAGGAACTGAACCCAGGCCCACCGCAGTAAAAGCGCAGAGTCTTAAGCACTGGACAATGAGGGAATTCCCTAAAGAACGTGCCAAATGAGTTTAATGAATTTCCTTATTCTGAAATGTTTCACTATGATAATATTTTATCTTGCTTCCTTCTTAGCAGTTTTGAGGAATAAGATTTTAAAATGAGTCATTCCCAAGTGCTACCATGCAACCAGCGAAGGGGAGCTGAGACTCTGGAGAACTCAGCAACCTGCCTGGCTCACTGCTTGGTCCAGCCTGGGCAGGTGACACTCTGGCTCGTCAGGCAGCCCCCTTCTTTCCAGCTTATCTAGGTGAGAGAATGGAGACCGTTTTCTGCTCTGCTTCTAAAAGAGTACCTCACTACTCTAAGCACACAGGCACTGATGGCTAAAAGAGGATTCTGAAGCAACACAGACTGGGTTTTGATCCAGAGTCTGTCCATTATCATCAGTGGGACCTGGGGCAGGTCATTTAATCTCACTTTTGGGTTTCTCAACTCTAAAGTGGAAGTTCTAGTATTTCTTAAAGTGATAATTACAGAAAAACACCTTCCATAGTACCTGGCGCAAACAATAAGACGACCCCCTCCCAGCCCCGCTACCACAATTCTTACCTAGAAATGCCTTGAATCGTCATGTACACACAGAACTCCCAACTCAGGACATCTGTGATATTCTAATGATGTGTGCTTTGCTCACAATGATGAGAAAGCTCAAATAGTAGGAAAGCACACACTCAGAAATCAAAGTCTCCCCCGTAAAGAAAAATCTATTAAGTAACACATTTCAACCACAGCTTGAAGTGAGGGTAAGAAAAAGTCGACACATTTCTAGGTCCTCAAATCTAGCTTTATTATTTTGTTAAGAATTATGTATTAATAAACCAGATACACCTAAAACGAGAGTTGCTGTAGCTTAGTTATTTAAGTCGTGTCTGACTCTTTGCGACCCCGTGGACTGCAGCCCACCAGGCTCCTCTGTCCAAGGGACTTCCCAGTCAGTACTGGAGTGGGTTGCCATTTCCTTCTCCAGGGGGTTTTCCTGACCCAGGGAATGAAGCCGTGTCCCCTACACTGGCAGGTGGGTTCTTTACCTCTGAGCCTCCAGGGAAGTGTAAAATGAGAGACAATTTTCCGAACACAATTTTTATTCAATTATTGGATAATTTTTGGACTACCTTGTAATTCAGCAGAACTAACAACAGTTTCCCTTCAAACTAGCTTCCAACTTTAGATTCATTTCTAACTACTCGTTAGGAAAAAAAAATTTAAAAAATTGAAAAAAAAAACAAGAACTGAATATAAGAAACTCATTCTAATAATGACAAGCAGTTGCAAACATTTATATAGCGCTAACCAGATGCCAAGCATTGTTCTAATTCTAAGCACTTTACAAATACTAATTCACTTGACCCTCACAGTTATCTCTATGAGGTGATTATAATCCCTAGAATGACTGTCTCAAACAGAGGAAAAACCTGAGGTTTGGTGAGGCTAAGCAACCTCTCTTCACTTAAGTGGTAGACCAAGTATTTGGAACCCAGTTTGTCTGGCTCTGGAGTCTGGCATCTCTGCCACTATGTATAATACACCATCCATCCCCATACACATACTCAACTGCCTAAAACAGAAACGATGATTTTTAGCGAGAAACAATAAAATATTCTTTTGATTTTTAAAAATGCACCATAAGTGCAAACACATGCTACAAGACATACTTTATGCAGGACATTTAAATTTTTTAAAAAGCCTCAATCTCACTGATGAAAATTCTACGTAGGCAGCCACTGCAGCAACTTCAAATAGAACATTTCTTCAAAGAGGGCCAGAATGTGTATGGCATCATTATTAATTTTTAACAGTAACTAAAGATTTCCACAGCAGCTCCATAATTATATTCTTCAGTTATACCCGTATTTTCCCCATGTCAATGCTGCACGTTACCACACTGCCAATCCTAAATTCACTGTGATTACAACTGCTGTTCACATCAGAAACCGCCCTACATCAAAATTAAACAGCGTATTTTAAAAGAAGTGAGTACAAAGGGAAACTGGCTTTAAAGTGTTCCCATCAACAGCAGTGTGCACAATCACATGCATTCTCATTTCAAACTCCGAGTCTCTCTTTTGTCTAAACTCTAATCTATTTAGGCATTTTCAGTAAACAAACATTAAGCTGAATTATTTACAAAGTTAGCATTCCACACATTCCTGTTAGAGCAGCTTTTATGTGAGAGTAAAATACTGTCGCCCTGCAATGTAGGGGCAACTTAAGGACAGCATCTTTCTTGCCATCCCCCACCCCCGCCCTGGCTGTGTTCCACACCCCCAACTCCCTCTACAAACCGAGGCCTGAAAATTGCTGAGGACCACTGGGGAACGTGTGTGGAGTCCTTCCATTCCCAGGCGTTCTCCTTTGGGAGTAGGAATTCAAGAGGTCTAGGAACCAGCATGAATGCACAATTTTAAAAGTACACAGCAATTAAGAGTTACTTTGGTCTAAGTTACCAAGATACCAAAGAAGCCAGGTATTGCAAAAGTATTCCCACCACTAAATATCTAGCTGTGAAGAAATTACATGGCTGCCATTTATGAGAAACAGAGTCCCCTAACTTATCTCTGTGTTTGACACATATCTGTGTTTGTCCTCCTAACACAAAATCAGAAAAAAGTAAATACCTTATCTCTTCTAGTAATTTCTGCTCTTGATTTTGATCGAAATTTGCTGCCCTGCAATCACTAGGGAAGCTGCTTTCTAACAGAAACTAGTTGGCACTTTTCCTTACTACAAGATTATCATTGTAGTTTCATTATCACAAAAGCCAAAATGGACATATTGGCAATTTCAAATAGATGAAAACCTTGCAGAAAGTCTGTAACTCAAGACTGTTAAGTAACAGTTAGTCAGTGATCTCCTAACAGCAGCCAATATATTCCCAAGAGACTTACAGATTTAAATTGCATCATGCTTGCTTCAGTGCCACCTTTAAGGAAACAGGCACTTAAATGCCAAGAAATCTGACTGAATTTCAGTCAACTTTTCAAGAAAAGAGCAAAAGGAAAAATCACAACTTGAAAGATATGGAAAAACATGAGCAACTCTAATGACCAAAATCTTGGGTTATTCAACACACTGGGAAAACAGATCACTCTAGACTGGTACGTGTTCTGAAATGAGGGTGAGAAGGTACTATTTTCTTAAGGAGTAAAACAAATCTTTCTTACACAAAATGCAAGTTTTTGGTGCTTCCTTAAACAGAGTGTCCTAAATACAATTTAATCTTTGTTTAAAAAAAAAAAATTTCACTCAAGGTCAACATCAAGGAAGCAGCCAGTGTGCCCTGCCATGTGTTGTTATGTGGCTGGTACAGGGCTTCATTTATTTGGTCCAACAAAGGGATTTATAGATTCTAGATTAAAGAATTCCCTCCAAATAGGTGACAATTACTTATTTGAACCTAAAAATGTTAACATTTCTAAAATACACTACTGACATTCCCCGACTATGTAAACTGGCTAATTGTTCTCCGAGTGCCTGGGACCCTACAGAGACAGAAAAACTGGCCCCCCTACACACACGTGCATGCACACACACACACAAAGACACTCGGCTACCCAGGCTGCCTGCTTCTTTGTGTCAGGTTTCCTGCACTAACCCAGGGCCTCTCCCCACAGCTGATGTTTTCAACCTGATCACTGCTTCTGTCATCCATGTCATTTCCGATTACAACCTGGAGCAGGCGCTGCCTCTGCAAGTCTTGACTTCGCAGACACATTCCACTTCTTATAGGCTCCATTTGGTGAAAGCTCTCACCATTTCTGAATCTCCCAAGCTGTCACCCTCACAGTCCGTCCCCCTCCTTCATCCTTCTAAATCCTGTCAGTCCCAGACTCACTCAACCTCCAAACTGCTTTTCAAGCCTGCTTCCTCTTTCCTATTCACCCCCCAGCCCACCCCATCTTACACCTTAGTTCTCCCCTCTTCTCTGATTACTGCAAGAGCCTCCCACTTGTTGGTCTTCTGATACAGGTGTTACATCCTTCAGCCTTCTTTTCCTTAAAAGTAAACTCTGATCACATCACTTACCTGATGAAAATTACAACTGGCACCCAAATGCCTAAAAGATAAAGTCCAGATTCCTTAACTAAAGGCACAACACTAAAAAAAATCTGGCTCCAACTTCCTCAGAATCCCCTTTTCCAGCTCCCCATTGCAAAGAATCGGACAGGACTGAGCGACTTTCACTTTCAACTATCAGTAAATACCCTATATCCCAACTTTTATGGAGGAAGAAAAAAGAAAAAAAGAGAAAATTATAAAGAATGTGAAAAACTGGAAAACTGCTAGGCTTTTCCGCTTTCAAGTAGTACAGTGATTGGCAATTCTTTTTTCCCTAACCAATGAAGTAAAAATGAGATGCACTAGCTCCTTTTCCTTGAATTAACAGTAGCGAAAACGTCTACTGATTATGGCTTCATTCTCCGATGCTTACTTCATTTAAGTGTTTTCAAAGACTGTCCAATATAGGCTGGTTTCAGCAACAATGAAAACTTGTTCTTTGTGACTTTCTCTATGAAATGCTTCCGTTTGAAGGTAAAAACTTCAACAGAAGTCTCACTCACTGCTGCTGCTTCCCCTGTTGTCATCTGAATTCATCATTACACAATAAAAGATGCTTTTCCAGTTGCTCAAAGCACCTTCCCTCACCGACAGCTAGGTGGGTCCCGGGGCTGAGCCCGTGCCGTCACTATGTCCCCTCCACGACACTGACAAGGTTCTTAGTCTTCAAAGCACGCTCCTCAAGTGACATTTTCTATGAATATTCTCACACCATAACGTTTCCAACATTTAAGACTCTAATTTCATAGGCAAATATCTGTACTACCTGGAACACATACTAAATCAATTTGCCAAATGGTTTCTCTTCTTGTGTCTATATGAACTATTTGGTGGACTGATTCATTCAAAGAACCAAACCTCCATCTACTGAACTTGATATTGGAAACTTTATCCAAAATTTCTATTTTTTCAGGTAAGAATCGCTCCTTTCTTAGGCTTTCTCACTTTCACTAATGATGCTCTTTTTCATAGTCCTAGCTCACAAAAAATTATTAAAATAAAGAATAAAATAAGTCTGCTGTATTTAATAAGATTTGCTATATCACGATATGACAGGGAATAGAGAAAACAAGGGGCATTACTGAGAAGTGGACACCATGTAATGAATTAGTAATTCTATTTTTCAGACTAGATAACAAACATTATCAGGCTAGTCAAAATTTTTTAAACGCATACACTCTTTCCTTCTTTATTTTCTAAGAAATAATGCTAAATACACATGTGCCAGAGCATGAATCTACATATCTAAAGATTTTCAAAAGAATAATCACAAAGATTGTTTCCAAAGAAGAAAAAAACCCAGAGAATGGAGGTATATACACCTGCTTTCTGTGGACATCCCTTCTTTATTTGGCTAAAATTTTAGGAAGTATTTTTTTAATTAATTTACTTAAAATGTCCATTATCAAAATTTCAAGGTTTACTGTTTGTGAAATACCTTATAATCAAGACTATCAACAATTCTAATAACTTGATAAGATCAACCTTTTTGTTGTCAAAATAAAAAGGAAGTCTTCCAATTAAACATCAGCCATGCATTTTATCTCCAATTTTTATGGAAAACTTTAATTAAAATAAAGGTATCAAGTTATAAACATACAAGGAAACACCACAGAAGAGAAAATAAGAGTAAACACAATAAGCCAATTAATTTGGAGAGGGAATGAAAACTAGATAGAGTAGCAGCAACCAATTAACAGAAAAATAAATTGACGTTTAAGTGAAAACCAGTGGATCCACACTCAGAAACTGGAAGAAATGGGCAGAGGTGGGGAGCAAAGCATGTGATAAAAACAGAGGACTGGCTGATAGTCTGTGTAAGAGGCACCTATTAAACCTTTAGGTCTGCTCTCCAGCCTATGGAGGCAGTGACTGACTCTAACATAGACAGGAGTTTACTCCTTGAAGATAATTAAATCAGAGAGGTCGTGCACTCCAGAACACTGGTTAACACAAACAGCTTATACTGAATAGTCTTCATACTGAATGCTGGAGCCCCAAAGACTATTCCTATATTCCTATATTCTGTTCCAAGAATACTGGCAGAAAGTTCTTAATCCATACATAGGCAGCAGATTGCTAAGAGTCTTCTCTAGAAAAGATAAGTTCCCAGAAGAAAGTCCTACAGAAAACTGAAACTTGGACATTCCCCAATGAAAGAACCAACCCTCTTGACTCTTCCACAGCTGAGCTCATCAACCAGTAAACTCTGGACTCATGTTGGAATGTACAATCCATCCTCTTTACTCTATACGAATGGACAGTAGGCTCACCATGTACTAAGGAAGGCCTCCAACTGCTGAGTGAGGCCAAGACAAACAGCATGAATGAACTCAGAAGAGATTAAAACAAGGCAGAGAAAAAGAAAAACTTAAGATGCCTATAATTAATTCCCCACAGAGGACAGACAGTGCATCTGTGAAATAACAGGGTCCTAAGAACAAAAACAAAACAACAACAAAAAAAGAGTTCTTCAAAAATAACAAACATGAAGTCATGTATTTTTAAAATTCAACGTAAGGGCTAGAAATCAAAGAACTTCCCCAGAAAGTGTCAGAGAGAGAATTAAAGGGGAAAACATGAGAATAAGAGGATCAATACAGAAGATCTAACAACCAATTAGCAGAAGCTCCAGAAAGGGAACATAGAAAAAAAGGGACAAAAATAATCAAAGATATTAATTCAAACAAACCAAACAATGTGTAGAGAAGGGAGGAGCATGAGTTCCTCACTGGGTAGACAAAGTGGCCACGGCCCAGCACAAGGAGTGAGCAAGCTGCACAGGGCACCTCACTGCCAAGCTGTGGACCAGCAGAGAGAGAGAGAGAGAGACGACCCAAAAGGTCTCAAGGAGTACAGAACCAGAAATCAGAGCAGCACCAGACCGCTAACCAGCAAAAACAAAAAAACAAGAAAATGGAACAGGAACTTCAAAGTTCTGAGGGAACATTACTTCTAACACACACATCTATATGCTAGTAGTTTCCCATGGCTGCTGTATGATTACCACCAAGGGGTGGCTTCAAACAAGGCAATCTATCCTCCCCCAGTTCAGAATCTGGCCAGGCCTCCCTTCCTGGGGACTGTGGGCACTCTATGGCTCACGGCTATCACTCCAGTTTCTGCCTTGGCTGTCACCTTACTGGCCTCCTAAGAAACCTATATGCAAGTCAAGAAGCAACAGTTAGAACCAAACATGGAACAACGGACTGGTTCAAAACTGGGAAAGGAGTACGGCAAGGCTGTATACAGTCACCCTGTTTATTTAACTTATTTGCAGAGTACATCATGCAAAATGCTGGGCTGAATGAATCACAAGCTGGAATCAAGATTGCTGGGAGAAATATGAACAACCTCAGATATGCGCATGATAACACTTTAATGACAGAAAATAAAGAGGAACTAAATAGCCTCCTGATGAAGGTGAAAGAAGAGAGTGAAAAAGATGGCTTAAAACTCAACATTCAAAAAAAGATCAGAGGAGAACAAGATGGTGGAGGAGGAGTAGGTGGTCGTGGAGTACATCTCTCCCCACAGAACATCAGAAATACACCTTGAGACACAGAAGTGCAGGCAGAACACCAGCTGACAGTGGACAGGAGTACCTGACCAGTGGAAAATAATTCATAAAACTACCCAAAACTAGGTAGGATGAAGGAACTAGGGGGAAAAACAGGAGCGTTAGGAGGAACCTGCCTTCGGTGGGGAGGAGGAATTGAAGCAGGGGTCTGATCTCCACATCAGGGCAATTGTCTGAATCAGAGGAGGAACATTTAAGCCTGAGAGTGAAACAAACAGCTGATCTGGGGCAGCCTAAAGGGAATGAGAATCAGACAGTCCTTGCCGCAGCCATACATCCCCCAGACAGGGACGCAGGTCTGCTGGAAGGTGCAGCGGCTGGGAGCTGGAGTTTAGCGATTGTGGAGCAACCCCAGGAGAGGGCTGCTGTTGACTACAGAGAGACAGATCTGGGGGATGTGAGGGAGGAGACTGTGGTGGGAAAGGCCTGTGGAGGAAAGCCAGACAGGCAGCCATAGAAGCCAGGCAATACTGCTGAGTCACGCGAGGGAGTGGAGCCATCACCATAGCCTCTCTCCCCACATGTGACAATGACAGCATCAGCAGCTGAACAATAGAGGCCAGCCCATCAAATGCCTGAGGCACTGAACTACAGAGCAGGACCACACCCAGGGTGCTCCTTTAAGTGCCTGATATGTAGATCTACAGAGTAGGACCCCAGCCAGGAGGGCCCCTCTATGTGCCTGACACGCAGAACAGAGAAGGATCACTAAGTGCCTGAAGGGGTGGAGCTACGGAGAAAGACTGGCCAAAGAGGCCTTCTGATTACTAGACACAAGAAGCCTGAAAAAAGACTCTGACAGGGCCATAACTCCTGCAACCGGAAGCAGTCCATGTGCCTGCACACTTGGTGCCGCCAGGGTCCTCGCAAGCCAAGAAACCACGCCACCTTCACACTCAACTCTCACTGGGAGACAGCTGCTACAGGCGAAAAAAGTCTTCGTCTACGCGTGCAGTGTCGCTTTGGTTGTGAACAACTCTGCGACCCTGTAGACCGAGGGCTGCCAGGCTTGTCTGTCAGGGGGGTTCTCCAGGCAAGAATACTGGAGCGTATTGGCCAATACTGGTTGCCATGCCCTTCTAGAGCACTATATTTCCTGCTGCCCCAGCCCCCAACTCCCCTAAGTACCTGGTGCTGCCAGAACCCCTGTGACCCAAGCAGCTGCACCACCTCCACACCTGGCCCTCACAGGGACAAACCCAAGTCCTCCAGGGCAGTCTCAGGAGCAAACCCCAGTGATGACCCACATGCAGAGGTGGAAATAAAACTACAATTGAAACCCAGGGACACTGTGACCAAGGAAGAAGATCCAAGATCTTCCCACCAGCTGTACAAGCAACAGGTTAAATCCACACTATCAATTAGGTAGACTCTTACCTGGTGGCTCAGACGGTAAAGTGTCTGTCTACAATGCGGGAGACCAGCGTTCAATCCCTGGGTTGGGAAGATCCCCTGGAGAAGGAAATGGCAATCCACTCCAGTACTACTGCCTGGAAAATCCCATGGACAGAGGAGCCTGGTAGGCTACAGTCCATGGGGTCACAAAGAGTGGGACATGACTGAGCAACTTCACTTTGACTTTTTGTCTATGGAATATTCAAAATGACACTGATAGCTCCCACAAAAGAAAATGCACTAGTTTTGATACCTGTGGACCCTGGAGGAAAGAACACACAGCAGGACCATATGAGGATCTGAGCTGCCCCCACAGCAGGTTCAGAAATCAGCACAGTGTTGGAGGGCATCCCAAGGAGGTGAGGTGGACTGCAACTCCTAGCGAGGGAAAGGACTCTGACTTTAGTGACTCAAGATGAACATTTTTCTTATGTTTTGACTTATTCTGTATATTCTTTTGGATTTTTTTGCAACTCCCAGCGAGGGAAAGGACTCTGACTTTAGTGACTCAAGATGAACATTTTTCTTATGTTTTGACTTATTCTGTATATTCTTTTGGATTTTATCTTTTTCTTCCTCCCTTTCCCCACCCTACTCTGTTGTAGTTATTGATTTTATTGGCACTATGAAATCTAATTACGATTTTGAGCTTTTTTTCTCAGTCACATTTTTTATTGTAATATACCTCTGCCTCAGTTCTGTGGAGTTTTTCTTCTTCCTTTTTCATTTCTTCTTCCTTCGTTTTTTTCTTTTTTAAATTGTAACTTAAACCTATTATTACTTCTACATCTGTTTGCTTTTCCTACTGCTCTTTTCCCCTTGCAATTAATCTTTAATGTATACAAATGTTTTTTATCTCCCTCTATTTAACTTTGCATGTCTGTTCTTTCCTTTCTTTCTTTCCTTTCCTCTCAACATATTTGTCAGTTTTGCTTCCATTGCTTCATTTCCCAGGTGGCACCGTGCTTCAGTTTTGTCTTCCAGTTTGTGCGTTAGTTTTGTTCTTAACTAGTAGATATAATTTTTGGTTTCCTTTGTTCATCAGATCAATCTCTTACACTTTATTTTTCATTCTTTTTTTTTTTTTCCTTTCTCTTAAACCTGTTATGCTCTTTCTGCATTTATTCCTTTGTTTGCCTTTCCTATTGTTCTTTTCCCCTGGCAGTTAATCTTTAATGGATATAAAACTTCTTCATCTACCTCTATTTAACTTTGAATATCTATTCTTTCTTTCCTTTTTTCTCAACATATTTGTTAGTTTTGTTTTCATTGCTTTATTTCCTACTTGGCACCTTGCTTTAGGTTTTCCAATTTGTGCTTCAATTAGTTTTGTTCTTAACTGTTAAATATAATTTTTTATTTACTTTGTTTGCCAGGTCAATCTGTACTTTATTTTTGTTGGACTGTTTTGACCTTGTTTATGGGGGTGTGTGTGTGTATATATATATATATATATATATACACACACATATGTGTGTATGTGTGTATATTCCATTATTTTAATTATTATTTGCCTGATTTTGTAATTGCCATTCGTCTGGGTTCATCATGGTTTCTCATTTCTGGGTGTTTGTTTAATCCCACTTAATGTCAAAGCAAACCGCTTGTGGAATCTCCTGATCAGAGATCAAGCCCTGAGCCTTTGGAGTGGGAGCACTGACTCTTACACCCTAGACTACCAGAGAATTAAATGTAGGGAGTATTAAATAGTGAGAACTCACACAAAGGAAACCATCTGAATACAAGACCCAGCATCACCCAACCACCAGTAGCACCTTGTGCAGGACACCTCATCTAAACAACAAACAAAGCAAAAACACAAACCCAATCATCAGCGGACAGGATTACCACCTCACTCAGCCCTGCCCTCAGAGGAAAAACAAAGAAACAAAAAAGTCAGTGGAAATCTCACCCTACATGAACGTTACACAAACCACTGGTCCAGCCTCAAGAAGGCAGAAACCAAAGGAACAAAGAATTCAACCCTGAAGCCTGTGAAAAGACCTTAAACACAGTAAGCTAAAAAACAAAAAAAAAGGGCAGAGATATACTACACAAATGAAGGAACAAACTAGAAACATAGAAGTCCAAATATATTAAGAGGAAATAGGCAAACTATCTGAAAAAGAATTCAGAATGACGACAGTAAAGATGATCAAAAACCTTGAAAACAAAATGGAGAAAATGCAAGAATCAATTAACAAAGATCTAGAAGAATTAAAGAATAAACAGACAAACAACACAATTACTGGAATTAAAAATACTCTAGAAGGAATCAGTAGCAGAATATCTGAAGCAGAAGAACAAATCAGTGAGCTGGAAGATAAAATGGTGGAAATAACTTCTGTGAGCAGAATAAAGCAAAAAGAATGAAAAGGACTGAAGACAGTCTCAGAGACCTCTGGGACAATATCAAAAGCACCAACATTCAAATTATAGGGGTCCCAGAAGAAGAGAAAAAGAAAGGCTATGAGAAATTTTTGAAAAGATTACAGCTGAAAATTTCCCCAACATGGTAAAGGAAATAGTCAATCAAGTTCAAGAGGCACAAAGAGTCCCATATAGGATAAACCCAAGGAGAAATATGCCAAGACACATACTAACCAAACTAACAAAGACTAAACACAAAGAATATTGGAAGAAGCAACAAGTAACATACAAGGGAAACCCATATGCTTAACAGCTGATCTTTCAGCAGAAACTCTGTAGGCCAGAAGAGAATGGCAGGATATATTTAAAGTACTGAAAGGGAAAAATCTACAACCAAGATTAAGGTACCCCGCAAGGATCTCATTCAAAATTGATCAAAAATAAAAAGCTTTTCCGAAAGGCAAAAGTTAAGAGAATTCAGTACCACCAAACCAGCTTTACAACAAATGCTAAAGGGACTTACATAGTCAAGAAATACAAGAGAAGGGAAAAGATCTGCAAAATCAACCCCAAACAATTAAGAAAATGGCAATAGGAACATATATATCAGTAATTAGTTTAAATGTAAATGGATTAAATGCTCCAACCAAAAGACAGACTGGCTGAATGGATACAAAAACAAGACCCATATATATGCTGTCTACAAGAAACCCACTTCAGACCTAAAGACACATACAGACTGAAAGTGAGAGGATGGAAAAATATATTCCATGCAAATGGGAAGCACAAGAAAGCTGGAATGAAAGTGAAAGTGAAGTCGCTCAGTCGTGTCTGACTCTTTGTGATCCCATGGACTGTAGCCTACCAGGCTCCTCAGTCCATGGAATTTTCCAGGCAAGAGTACTGGAGTGGGTTGCCATTTCCTCCTCCAGGGGATCTTCCCAACCCAGGGATCGAACCCAGGTCTCCTGCACTGCAGGCAGACACTTTACCGGCTGAGCCACCAGGGAAGCCCAAGTAGCAATCCTCATATCAGACAAAACAGATCTTAAAGTAAAGAAGATTACAAGAGATAAAGATGGACACTACTAATGATCAACAGATCAATCCAAGAGAAAGACATAACAATTGTAAATATCTACACACCCAACATAGGAGCACCTCAGTACATAAGACAAACACTAACAGACATAAAAGGAGAAACTGACAGTAACACAATCATAGGAGGAGACTTTAACACCCCACTCACATCAATGGACAGATCATCAAAACAGAAAACTAATAAGGAAACACAAGTCTTAAACAATGCATTAGATGAGATGGATCTCATTGATATCTTCAGAACATTCCATCCAAATGCAGAATACATGTTCTTCTCAAGTGCACATGGAACATTCTCTAGTACAGACCACATCTTGGGTCACAAATCAAACCTTAGACATACACCCTGAGGAAACCATGATTGAAAAAGACACATGTATCCCATTGTTCATCGCAGCACCATTTACAATAGCTAGAACATGGAAGCAACCTAGATGCCCACTGACAGATGAATGGATAAAGAAGTTGTGGCACATATACACAATGGAATATTACTCAGCCATAAAAAGCAACACATTTGCATCCATTCTGATGAGGTGGATGAACCCAGAACCTATTATATAGAGTGAAGCGAGTCAGAAAGAGAAAGATAAACATCGTATTCTAACGCACATATATGGAATCTAGAAAAATGGTACCAAAGGATTTACAGGGCAGCAATGGTGAAACATATATAGAGGATAGAGTTATGGACATGGGGAGAGGGGAGGAGAAGGTGAGATGTATGGGAAGAGTAACATGGAAACTTATATTACCATGTGTGAAATAGATAGCCAACAGGAAATGTGCTGTATGGCTCAGGAAACTCAAACAAACAGGGGCTCTGTATCAACCTAGAGGGATGGGATGAGGAGGGAGACAGGAGGGAGGTTCAAAGGGAAGGGATATATGTATACTTATGGCTGATTCATGTCAAGGTTTGACAGAAAACCACAAAATTCTGTAAAGCAATTATCCTTCAATAAAAAAATTAATTTTTAAAAATAGAAATAAAAAGAAAAAAAAGAAAGATGTCTCCTGGCAGAACAGACTGTACATGGAATGAGGGCCCTCTAGAATTGCTGGAGGGCTGGAGGAGGGGACTCTGGAGTGGTCAATTAAGGGCAAATCGGGACACTGGTCCTCTAGGGGAGCCACTACCTAGGCCTGGAGGGGACTAGGAGGCCACCAGTGGAACTGCTAAATTAAAACATGCACTGTCAGTGCATCAGAAAAATAAGGAGTAATGCATCTATGTACGGTGGACATGTGATAAACCAAAAATACAGTGGGAGGATCTGTGTGGTGTCTATATGGATATTCACTCTACAATACTTTCAACTCTTATGTATCCTTGAAAAGGCTCATAATTAAACAAAATTAAACAAATGAACAAAATAAATAGCATCTGTCTATAGCTGCTGTTACTCTAATTGGCTCTTTAGATGGCTGCAGGGTGACTGGACACTGGACGGGCGAGTCTGGCCCCTGCACAGGCACATCTGCCGTGGCCATGAAGCTGGAGCTGTAGGAGATCAACTTTCTTACCTGTCTTCACCACATCTGCCATCAGCAATGTCCCAAGTAGCAGGAAGATGGCCCCCACCTCGGCCCTCCTTGCTATCTTTTCTGCAATTCTTGCAAGTGTGCTTTAATTTGAAGAAAATTAGTCTGACTCCTTAATTCAAGGAAATCTGAGAATCACGGTTCTTAGCTTCCTAGTGTCTGCAGTTTAAGGACACACAGAAGGAAATCATATGGAGTGAAATTAAGTGGGACAGAGAAAGACAGTTATATATCACTTACATTTGTAATGTAAAAAAAAGTCACAAATGAACTTATATACAAAACAGAAATAGAGTCACAGATGTAGAAAACAAACGTTATGATTACCTGAGAGGAAAGGGGAAGGAGGGCTACATTGGGAGATTAGCACTGACATATACACACTATATTTATAAAATGGATAACTGATAAGGACCTGCTGTATAGCACAGAGACATCTACTTGATACTCTGTAATGACCCATAGGGGAAAAGAATCCAAGTATACTTCAATAAAAATTTTAAAAAATAAAATATATACTTTAAAAAATAAGATTGTGGCATCTGGTCTTATCACTTCACGGCGAACAGATGGGGAAAATATGGAAACAATGTCAGATTTCATTTCCATGGGCTCCAAAATTACTGTGGACTGCAGCCATGCAATTAAAAAGACGCTTGCTCTTTGCAAGAAATGCAACGACAAACTTAGCGTATTAAAAAGCAGAAACATCACTTTGCCAACAAAGGTCCATCTAATCAAAAGCTATGGTTTTTCCAGTAGTCATGCACAGTTGTGAGAGTTAAACCATGAAAGAAGGCTGAGCACTGAAGAACGGATGCTTTCAGAGTCCCTTGGACAGCAAGGTGATAAAACCAGTCAATCCTACAGGAAATCAACCTGAATACTCATGAGAAGGACTGACGCTCAAGCTGAAACTCCAATACTTTGGCCATCTGATGTGAAGAGCCAACTCATTGGGAAAGACCCTGATGCTGGGAAAGACTGAAGGCAGGAGGAGAAGGTGACAGCGGATGAGATGGTTGGATGGAATCACCGACTCAATGGACATGAGATTGAGCAAACTCCAGGAGACAGTGAAGGACAGGGAAGCCTGGTATGCTGCAGTCCACGGGGTTGGTAAGAGTCAGACAAAACCAAGCGAGTNGTATAAGAGACAGGAGGGCCCTCTAGAATTGCTGGAGGGCTGGAGGAGGGGACTCTGGAGTGGTCAATTAAGGGCAAATCGGGACACTGGTCCTCTAGGGGAGCCACTACCTAGGCCTGGAGGGGACTAGGAGGCCACCAGTGGAACTGCTAAATTAAAACATGCACTGTCAGTGCATCAGAAAAATAAGGAGTAATGCATCTATGTACGGTGGACATGTGATAAACCAAAAATACAGTGGGAGGATCTGTGTGGTGTCTATATGGATATTCACTCTACAATACTTTCAACTCTTATGTATCCTTGAAAAGGCTCATAATTAAACAAAATTAAACAAATGAACAAAATAAATAGCATCTGTCTATAGCTGCTGTTACTCTAATTGGCTCTTTAGATGGCTGCAGGGTGACTGGACACTGGACGGGCGAGTCTGGCCCCTGCACAGGCACATCTGCCGTGGCCATGAAGCTGGAGCTGTAGGAGATCAACTTTCTTACCTGTCTTCACCACATCTGCCATCAGCAATGTCCCAAGTAGCAGGAAGATGGCCCCCACCTCGGCCCTCCTTGCTATCTTTTCTGCAATTCTTGCAAGTGTGCTTTAATTTGAAGAAAATTAGTCTGACTCCTTAATTCAAGGAAATCTGAGAATCACGGTTCTTAGCTTCCTAGTGTCTGCAGTTTAAGGACACACAGAAGGAAATCATATGGAGTGAAATTAAGTGGGACAGAGAAAGACAGTTATATATCACTTACATTTGTAATGTAAAAAAAAGTCACAAATGAACTTATATACAAAACAGAAATAGAGTCACAGATGTAGAAAACAAACGTTATGATTACCTGAGAGGAAAGGGGAAGGAGGGCTACATTGGGAGATTAGCACTGACATATACACACTATATTTATAAAATGGATAACTGATAAGGACCTGCTGTATAGCACAGAGACATCTACTTGATACTCTGTAATGACCCATAGGGGAAAAGAATCCAAGTATACTTCAATAAAAATTTTAAAAAATAAAATATATACTTTAAAAAATAAGATTGTGGCATCTGGTCTTATCACTTCACGGCGAACAGATGGGGAAAATATGGAAACAATGTCAGATTTCATTTCCATGGGCTCCAAAATTACTGTGGACTGCAGCCATGCAATTAAAAAGACGCTTGCTCTTTGCAAGAAATGCAACGACAAACTTAGCGTATTAAAAAGCAGAAACATCACTTTGCCAACAAAGGTCCATCTAATCAAAAGCTATGGTTTTTCCAGTAGTCATGCACAGTTGTGAGAGTTAAACCATGAAAGAAGGCTGAGCACTGAAGAACGGATGCTTTCAGAGTCCCTTGGACAGCAAGGTGATAAAACCAGTCAATCCTACAGGAAATCAACCTGAATACTCATGAGAAGGACTGACGCTCAAGCTGAAACTCCAATACTTTGGCCATCTGATGTGAAGAGCCAACTCATTGGGAAAGACCCTGATGCTGGGAAAGACTGAAGGCAGGAGGAGAAGGTGACAGCGGATGAGATGGTTGGATGGAATCACCGACTCAATGGACATGAGATTGAGCAAACTCCAGGAGACAGTGAAGGACAGGGAAGCCTGGTATGCTGCAGTCCACGGGGTTGGTAAGAGTCAGACAAAACCAAGCGAGTGAACAACAACAACCATTAAAGCCACTGCATGTATCCAATCAATGAAGGTGAAGGTGAAGTTGCTCAGTCGTGTCCGACTCTTTGCGACCCCATGAACTGTAGCCTACCAGGCTCCTCGGTCCATGGGATTTTCCAGGCAAGAGTACTGGAGTGGGCTTCCATTTCCTTCTCCAGGGGATCTTCCCGACCCAGGTACTGAACCCAGGTCTCCTGCATTGTAGGCAGACACTTTATTGCCCGAGCTAAAATGAGGATACCTAAACCCTTTCCCAGAAAGCTACTGGTAAATGTAACTGTCAAAATGAAAGAGAAAGCCAAGAGAAAAGAAGACATTTAGTCCCAGAAACAGAGGGTGCTGCACAGAAAAGAGACAAAGGGAATTCCCAGGGCAGTAATAAAGCAGAGCTGAAAATAGACAGTGCATACCAGGTAAAAAAACAATCAGTTTGGATTGTAGCAGGATGACCATGAAGAAAGTAGTACTGAGAAGGGTTTAGGAATTGTTTTTGCAGAGTGTAGGAAGGCTTTGGTGCATAAACTAAGCTAATGAGAAGAGGCAGCCATTAATTCCAGGAAAACAAAAACTATAAGGAAATAAGTTAAAGAAAGAAAATAATATTATCGTGCATTACTTTGCACAGCAATGAACAATGTTTACAGTGGATATTGATTTAGCCAAAATATGAATATATCATATTAGAAAGACCAAGTATTAGATGTATGCGGGTATTAGATGTATGCAGGTGAAACAATGCTAAGAATGCCAATTCTGTACTTTCCATTAAAGATTATAATACTGAGAGTGAGATAATATAAATATTATTTAATATATGGAGGTAAATACTAGTAGAAAGATCTATTTGGAGCGAGGGAATGAAATAAGGGGTAGAAGCAGACGGGGAAGGATACTGGCTATTTTGAAAGTGTGTTCCTACTGCTTTGAAAATAAAATTAAACAAAATATAATGATGTAGGAAAAAAGAAAAGGTTTTGAGAAAAGGAATTTGTTCAGGGCCATGACACAGTTTAAAAATATTTGTCACAATGTCTCACAGTTTCTAATAGCTTGCAGGAGTATGGAAATTCTTGAAATAGGGTTCTTAAAAAAAAAAGTAATAAGTTTCCAAAGTCATAAGTCTGCCTAAGGAGTCAAAAAGATACAAGGATAGCACCAGGTACAAATAGGTACTTAATGTTTTCCGATAAATGTATGAAAACAAACATTTTTTCAGTTCAGTTCACTTCAGTCGCTCAGTCCTGTTTGACTCTTTGCGACCCCATGAATCGCAGCACACCAGGCCTCCCTGTCCATCACCATGTCCCGGAATTCATTCAGACTCATGTCCATCAAGTCCGTGATGCCATCCAGCCATTGCATCCCTGGTCGTCCTCTTCTCCTCCTGCCCCCAATCCCTCCCAGCATCAGAGTCTTTTCCAATGAGTCAACTCTTCGCATAAGGTGGCCAAAGTACTGGAGCTTCAGCTTTTACATCATTCCTTCCAAAGAAATCCCAGGGTTGATTTCCTTCGGAATGGACTGGTTGGATCTCCTTGCAGTCCAAGGGACTCTCAAGAGTCTTCTCCAACACCACAGTTCAAAAGCATCAATTCTTCGGCACTCAGCCTTCTTCACAGTCCAACTCTCACATCCATACATGACCACTGGAAAAACCATAGCCTTGAGTAGAAGGACCTTAGTCGGCAAAGTAATATCTCTGCTTTTGAATATGCTATCTAGGTTGGTCATAACTTTTCTTCCAAGGAATAAGCGTCTTTTGATTTCATGGCTGCAGTCACTATCTGCAGTGATTTTGGAGCCCCCCAAAATAAAGTCTGACACTGTTTCTACTGTTTCCCCATCTATTTCCCATGAACTGATGGGACTGGATGCCATGATCTTCGTTTTCTGAATGTTGAGCTTGAAGCCAACTTTTTCACTCTCCTCTTTCACTTTCATCAAGAGGCTTTTGAGTTCCTCTTCACTTTCTGCCATAAGGGTGGTGTCATCTGCATATCTGAGGTTACTGATATTTCTTCCAGCAATCTTGATTCCAGTTTGTGTTTCTTCCAGTCCTGCGTTTCTCATGATGTACTCTGCATGTAAGTTAAATAAGCAGGGAAACAATATATAGCCTTGATGTACTCCTTTTCCTATTTGGAACCAGTCTGTTGTTCCATGTCCAGTTCTAACTGTTGCTTTCTGACCTGCATATAGGTTTCTCAAGAGGCAGGTCAGGTGGTCTGGTATTCCCATCTCTTTCAGAATTTTCCACAGTTTATTGTGATCCACACAGTCAAAGGCTTTGGCATAGTCATTAAAGCAGAAATAGATGTTTTTCTGGAACTCTCTTGCTTTTTTGATGATCCAGTGGATGTTAGCAATTAGATCTCTGGTTCCTCTGCCTTTTCTAAAACCAGCTTGAATATCTGGAAGTTCACGGTTCACATATTGCTGAAGTCTGGCTTGGAGAATTTTGAGCATTACTTTACTAGCATGTGAGATGAGTGTAATTGTGCGGTAGTTTGAGCATTGTTTTGCATTGCCTTTCTTTGGAATTGGAATGAAAACTGACCTTTTCCATTCCTGTGGCCACTGCTGAGTTTTCCAAATGTGCTGGCATACTGAGTATAGCACTTTCACAGCATCATCTTTCAGGATTTGAAACAGCTCAACTGGAATTCCATCACCTCCACTAGCTTTGGTTGTAGTGATGCTTTCTAAGGCCCACTTGACTTCACATTCCAAGATGTCTGGCTCTAGATTAGTGATCACATCATCATGATTATCTGGGTTGTGAAGATCTTTTTTAAAGAAAGAAAATGTGCCAGGGTAATCACTGGTGGGGTAGGTAGCTCTCGAAATAAATTTTTAAAGCCAAGCCACTTTGGTTAAGCAGTTTTTGACCTTGTCGCAGATTACTACCACGCCTGTGATCACTGAGGTAGGAAAAGTCGAAGGTCAAGGGCAAAAAAGCAAATGGTAACAAAGAAAATACAATGATGCCACTGAAAAGAACCCTTCATATATTTTCATAACTCATGAAAAAATTACTCCCAAAGCAAAAACAAATGCTTCTATTAGAAGTTATTTTGAAACCAACAAGGAAAGGGAGAAGAAAAAAAACCTTTTTCCTTTCCATCAGCTCTTTCTCATTCAATGCTGCTCAATCTTTCTCCAATTCTTACAGTAAAACACTCTTATCATGAGTGAAGACAGTCTGTTAAAACTTTTTTACTTAAAAGTATAAATGCCCAATCGTAGCATTCATGTCTTCCTAATTACTCCTGACAAACTTTAAAAGGCAGCACTAGTGAGCACACTTAACATAAATATGCAAAATGTGAGTCCTTTTGATATTCAGAAGATAGATCAAATTCAAACAGCTTAGAAAACTTTTGTCAAAATTAGATAACATGGCAACTTAATCAAGAAACTTGAAGAATACTTCAACTCTAGAAGAGCATGAAATTCCTAAATGCTCTTCTTGCCAGAGTTTCAACTGTTTTCCCAAAATACAAACAAAAACTTATAATAGAAACTCCAGTTTCCTGATTGAACTTCTCTTTGTTAGCAATAGAAAACAAGCCTTGAAATACAACTATGTACTTTGCTTTAATTTAAAAAGTAAATAAGCCCTTTTCAGAGTAAAGCATATTTCAGAACCTTTCACTTGGTACAGTAAAAAGAAAGCTACTGGGATTCATAGGTCAGAGGGCTGGAGAAGCGGAGCTGCATGCCAAAGATCATGAAAAGCATTTACGTTCTTTATCTCCCAACCAGCCGAGTTATCATCAAAGCTGCCTCAGCACAAGGATGAGTTTTCATCATACTTCCTAAAGCTCCAATTCTTCATTTTAGAAATTATGCACCATGCCAATTACCACTATGGGTTAACAGTCTCAGTTGAAGCTGTATCCCTCACTTGGCCTTCTATTCTACAAAATGCACAAAACGCAGGATTTCAGATAGGAGACCGTCTTGTCTCTAAAAAATTTACCTATATCCACCAGTCCCTCAGTTTTAACAGCAAGGCCCTGGCATCTGTAACTGGCAACTTCCACACTGAGTAAGTAAGTCAGCATGATACATAAGAATACAGTTAAAGTAGGCTGTGGGCATGTGGAAATCTTAATAACACCTGAAAAGAAAAAATATTAATTCTATAGTATGCTTTTTTTTTTTTTAATTTGGCTGCGTTGAGTCTTGGTTGTGGCACGCGGGTATAGTATGTTTTTCAACCTCCAAACTCTAAGAGCTGACATCTGTCTGATGTGCTGAATCCTGTGTAGAAGTCTTACCTGTTTGGCTTTAGAGTTCTTCCCAGCAGATTTCTTCTCACTTGCACTTCCGTCCATCCCTCTCAGAACACTGATGAAGTCCTTCTTGGAAACCGAGGATATCAACTTAGCTCGTTTTCTAATAGAGCCTCCAGCTTCTTTAACCTTTTCATCTACATTCTTTTGATGCTTTTGAACGGCATTAAATAACTGCACCACACCCCTATGGAACACAAATAACCAGAATAATGTCATTAAATAACAATTACACTAGAACACAAACTCTTGAGGACAGACGCAATCTATTTTCACAGCTCAAAAAAGAGGCAATCATCTAATATGTGCTCAAGTGAAAAACAGAATAAATCTGAAAAGTGAACGTACATTTCAATGAAACTGAATATAAGTATCTGAATAGAGAATAAATACATGTGAGTTGATCTGTGGTTTTTCTCAGCTTCAATCTTTCTAAATCAACTTCGGAACAGATACTTCTCAAAATCTAATCATATAATGGCTGAAGATTTTAAGTGTCAACGGGATAAACACAGGCTTTACAGTTAGCTACCTAATTATCTGAGGCTAGAAAGATCTCCTGGATCTTAATTTTACCTGTAAATGGCAAAAATAATACTCAAGAAGCTTAGAAAGTATTCAGCTACCTTATCTGCAAGTCTTATAATATAAAACTAATTTTTTAAAAAGTTTATTTGGAGTACTTTGTTCTGAAGTTAAACTCACTGAAATTCTGAACATTAAGACTTGTAATGCCCATTATAGTAGTCACAGGCTACAGATAACAGGTGAACACACGACATACGGCCAGAACAATGTTGCAGTGTGCTCCAAGTTTAAAATACACACTAGATTTTAAAGATAGTTAGAATGAGAAAAAAAAAACTTAATTTCATTAATACTTGTTTTGTATTTATTACATGTTGAAATAATTTAAATATATTGAGTTAAACAAAATTTATCGTTGACTGTAATTTCACTTCTTTGTTTTTACTTTTTTCAAGGAGGTGTTCAGAAAATTTTAAGTTGCACATGTGGCTCACACTGGATTTCTGGTCGATTTCTACTGGCGAGCACTGCTTTACGCCATCGACACCCCTTCCAGCTCTAAGTTTCTATCATCTACTCATGTTCCTGCGGTAATCATCATCAGTACAGGCGATCCGCCACAGGTGCTGAGCATCCCTGCACGTTCTTGCTGGGTTCTGAAGAGCACAACGCCTGCTCTTTACCAGCCCGTTTCTCAGGGTTGTGTCTGCAGTGAGCAACCTTGAGAGATGAGGTAATGTCTCCCCCCAGACAAAGAGCAGGCTTGTTACGGTTCCCCATAAAAGCAACGGATCCCCAGATACAGAGTTCCTCTCCTGTAACACAACCCACCACATGCACAGGCATCTGTCGAGGGCACCTGCGCCGCCCCCAGGGACACAGGGAACCAGTGGGAATGTGAAGCTCTGGCTACGGCTTCAGCTGTGAGTAACAGTCCTTTGTCTCAGACCTACAAGCGTCTTGTCCTCTGCCAGAATCCAAGAAACCTTACCAACCTAGCTTATTTGTTTATAAGATGGGTAAAATTCCATACGCTTCACAGCAGGGCTGGGACCATGGTGCCAAGAGGGAGATGCCCAGGGTATAAAATGTAAGGGGCACTTACTCTCTGGCATCAATCCTGTACTCTTCTCAGCTCTTCGTAGGTATTAATTCATTTAATTCTCAGAGAAATCCTATAGCATAGGTATAATGTTCTCGCTTGTTTCCATGGATAAATAAACTGAGACAGAAGGAAATTAAGTAACTGCCCAGGGACACCCAGCTAGTAAGTCAGTGCTGGGATCAGTTAGCAATCTGGCTCTGCTCTCACTCCCTCACCCATCCGGCCTCACTGGCTCACCATCCAATACCCAGATGGATTGCTATAGGCAGCTAGAAAGTTAAAAGGGATTTCACTGAATGTAACTGTTGTATTCTTTAAATGGTAATCCAACTGCTACCTCCTTCATGAAGCCGTCCTCAACTCCATACACAATCTCCCACCAGATGTTCCCAACACACAGGACACACCTTTACTCCCAAAGAGACTAGAACTCCCCCCAGATCAGTGGGCAAGGACCATGCAGCAGCCATCAGATTCTATTCATCTCTGGGCACAGAAAACATCAACTAAATGTTGGTGCCAATATTAAAAAAAAATGCTGAGTGAAAGGACAGCATGAAGCTGCTGTGATGTGTAATTTGTTAGGTCATAAGTATAGTGCAAGATAACAAAAACAATCACCCTGTGCCATAAATTTAGATAAGCATCCTAAGAGAAACGTAGGTAGAGGTCTGATTATAATGTTCTTGTGACCATAAAACACAAGATGATCCGAAATAGGTTCATACCAAACACACCCTTAGCCCATTAGACTCTTGCCTCACGAGACCTCCAAAATCTGTGGCTGAATCCAGTATTCGGTAGGCAGGCTGAGATATAAATCACTTGGCTCTCACCCAGCAGAGATTAAGAACCAAACCTCGTCAGAAATGGATCACTACAAAGCTTTAGTGCACTTAGTTTTTAAAGGGCAAGAACGCTGTCTTACCTCGTAGCAATTCTCTGAAGATTTCTCTCCGTTTCTTTGTCTTTGACAACATCTGGCTTTACTCTGCACATCATTTCCCATTCCCGCTTCTTATCAAGCTGTGTTATAAATAGTGTTATGTGAAAGAATATTAGGCATTTTTGAAAGTGCAGCACACTTTGATATGATACTCTGTGAAAGGACAAAGGTAATAAATCATTCCAGCTTTAGTTTGTCATAGGGCCTTTCAGAAACCCACCCTTTCAGGGGTCCGGCTCCAGGAGCCTGCGGTTAGCGCTCAGCGTGTCATGTGAAAGGCACCAAGTGAGCAGTCGGCAGGCTCTCCGACAGCAGGGGCCTGGAGCACTGCCAGTGTGCGGGGCCAGGAGGGCCAGGCTGGGGGTGAGGGAGCCCCATGCCCAGCCTGCCATCGCCAGAAGCCTCAGAGGGCAGCATCAGCACGACGCCAAACCATCCTCTTCCGTAACCACAAGTTTAAACACCGCTTCTCTTTATTTTTAGAACCTGACTTCCCCAGCGGCCGGAATTATTAAGCACTTGTATCAGCTTTTAAAAGAACAGCATGGTGGCCTACTAGCACTGTGATAGATAGAGCCTATTTAAACAGTGACTGTTCTTCTTTCCTCTTATGGAACATCTGACCACTGTCTCTGCTATATATGCCTTATCAGTCACAAACTACAGCAAGCTGACTCTCTAAGATAATGCAGATATAGAAACGGATTAGGAAATAAGAATATCCCACAGATAACCATCTCACTCAAAACTGTTCTCAGGGGGTTTCCTGATCTCAGGTCCTTGATTTGACATACTTGCTTCTCCAGGTCCCCTACTCAGGTCAACATATCACCAAACATCAAATATACTGAATATGATGAACTAATTATCAAGAAGCTGGTAATAAACAACAAAATCAGGAACAACCAGTGGGAAAAGTCTCCTTTTATCTTTTTCTTTTCTTCATTCATCTGATCTCTCACTTTGTATTAATGAAAACATCTGTTCATGGTAAAACCAAATCTTTCCTCTTACTATACACTGAAGCCTTTTTAAAGAAACAGATTCTTCCCCAAATCGGATATTTTAACTATAATGAAATTCATTGCCAGATTATACCAGAAATAAAAAACCTTAAAGTTTAAAACAGCCAATCCTTAATTATCTCTTGTACTGAGGGGATAACAGGCATGCATGATCCCCAGGTATTTTTTAACTTTGAAATGTATTTCTTTACCTACAATTAGAAATAGGTAGCCAATACTCTGGAAACCAATAATACTTAACATTAAGAAACAAACACAATCTACACAGACTCTACCCAGAAATATATACTCCACAGCATTTGTGGCTGCTGTGTCGTGTTCCTGGTATCAACATGCGTGCTTTCACGCATTATGTGGACAGCATCAACTCTAGCACTCAAGGCTTTGGCCTAGAGCAGAGTAAGGAATTTCTTTCTGTTGGCTTTAAAACATTGTTCTCTTACTGGAACATTGGGACTAGGGGTAATTAAGGATTCTGATATTTTTAAAGCCTCCTCTAGTTTTTGCCAGATTAAAAAAAAGAAAAAGGTTCAAATTTTAAGTTGAAAAGCTATCAGTAAGACTTAGAGACAAAGTTGATCTTAAACAAAGGACAATGAGAATATTGAACGAGTAATAGAGTGCGTTCTGTTTCAAAGAGCAGTACTTGAAAAGTTCCATCTTTATACAGCCTCCAACAGAGGGCACCCAGGATTAGGAACAAAGAAAACATTCATCTTGAAACAAGATAAGAGGATGGTGAACTTAAAAGGAAACAAATGCCACCTGAAAAGTTTTTCTCTCCTTTTTACGTATAAAGTATCTCTTGGAAATGAGTACTTTTATATTGTCAGTATGACTGTAGAAAGTTATTTTTCTTTCATTAAAAAATAATATCTATTTCAGTAGCCAAATAGTTTAGACATATTCTTCTTCTGCTGTTCATTTATTATTATCTTTGAATACACAACAGCAAACTTAAAGTCCAACTTCTGGCCTTTCATTAGCAGACAACACAAGTCTAGCTTCTTCTATCAGTGGTTTAACAGAAGACATAATGAACTCAAGTTTATCCATCAGTAAAATAGTTTGTTTTCAGGACTGCAACCAACCCTGTCAATGACATCATCACAGATTTATATCATAAAATAGATTTTAAGCTAAAAGTAACTAACATGATTCTTTTAGTTCAGAGTTAACTTTATTAGTAAAGTTAGCATCTGAACAGGTAAGTTGAATAAGATATTCAAACCCAGGAGTCACTGGCAAAGGTATAATACTTCACTTTTAAAAGGATACATTTCCTTGGAGTTCACATTTTTATTGTTTTGCTTAGATGAATAAAAAATATGCTCAAGAGAATGATTCAGACTAGGTTTCTGAACACAACCTTGGTTAAACACTCACAGATAAAACACAAGTTACGAACTGGAATGCTAATTGGACAAACACTGAAAGGAGCAGTTTGGTACCAACGAGAACGAGCCTTGACACCCCAATGTACCTAACAATTGGTAGGACACACCTGCTTTCTTTTCTCCAGTCTCTCTTGTTTTAACTTCTCTTGTTCCTTTTCCAGCTCTTTGTTTCTGACCAGGATGGTGGGTCTGCTTTCAGGAATCTTCCTGTTCAGGATTCTGGCCATGGCATCTGCCCAGCCCGCGTTAGCCCCCACACTAGCCTCTGCGGCACTGTCACTGTCATCCTTGCGGGGCTCAGCTTCATCTTCGTTGTCAGCTTCTACTGCTTCATCACCAGAGGAAAAGTGATCTTTTTCCAATCCACAGCTTCCTAAAGAACCTAACAGTAGAAACAAACTGAACTTTAATACTGGAGGCAGAGTTTGGCAAGGCCAAGGTGAAACCCCCGAGGGGCCTTCCTAAGGCTAATGGCTCTCCATCTGTCTCCACTCTTATTTCCAAGTCCCACAGCTGCCGTGATAGTGGAGAATGGCAGGACCCTCCATCCTACCTTCAGCCACCGGCAAAGACTTGGCCCGGCCATGTTGGACAGGGGAGGCCGCCACAGCGTCAGCACCCAGGACCCAGGGAGTGGAAGTCAATCCACCAGCCTCAGGGCGTCCTGTGGTCAATGGTGACAGATGCTGCCATGGGGCTGCTGCAGGGTGTGCTCAAACCCACAGGCTTTTAATTGTGTTATTAAACTACCTGAAGAGACTAACAAATATTCTTTTAAAAACAAGTAACAACAAAAAACACTAATCTGTCAAGAAAATGGAATAGTGTTTCCACAGCACAGAGAAGTCAGAGTAAGTTCTCTGAGGGCTTTGGCCCAGATGTTTAAAATTCTGAATCCTGGTATGGAAAAATCCAAACACTTGTTTCCTTTTATAGAATCTGCCTATAACATTAATAAACTGGGTTTATTAATGGGTTGCAACATTTTTGAAAAAATAATCTAACGGAGTGGTGTGCCCAAAATTTGACCGCACTGCTGGATGGCCGAATGAAACTATCAAGTTTTGAGTGAAGGATACAAATTTGTACACTGTGGAGTTGTACCATCCAGAACCATTTAGAACCACCCAAAGCAGCATATACATGAAACCATGTCATCTGTAAGATTCAAACGGCTGAGATCAGAGGAGTGGCCAAAACACGATCCAGGCGGTGGCCTCGCTTGAAAACCAACTTGCTGAGAACCCCTGGGTACTTTAAGTTTTGCAGTCTGTCTCAAATTCTGAAGCTCACTGTAGTTTAACAAGAGCACAAGTGCCAGCGAAACCTGTGTGCAACTATATGGTCCCGAGCCTTCTGAAGAGCTTCTGCTTTGCTCTTCAAAAACCTGAGGAACTAAATTAGGAAACACTTCAAAAGTAGTCTTATATAAGCTCATGGCTACGATCAGAGACTGGAACTGACCGTACAGTCAGTCAGCTCTTCCACTCTGAGTGATCCTTCCTAACCTCTTGACTTGAAGTCATGAATTAAGACAGAACTGCTGAAAAGACTTAGCTAGTCATCACTACACTTGCTTTTTGGTATTACGTTTGCCTACTATCTTTGTTTCTTTGATTGCTGAGAACTTAGGAAACAAAAGGATGGAAAACTAAGTATTTAATACATTTCAAAAACAAAAATTTGCAGCATATTAGAAAATGGCAAATAAAAATATATAAAACAAATCAGTTTATACATATATGAGTCTCAAGCATAGGAGTAAAAATGAAGTATCTTCAAAAAGTAACAGAACAATACATAAAATTAAATAGAGAGCAAAATACTTTAAAAGAGCATGATCTTACATAAAGTATGTTGATGGTATCAAAAAAATTAAAGGAAATGATAAAGAAGCAAGAATCATTAATAATTCTACTGCCCTAATGTGTTGCATATTTCTTAATAAAAAAAAAGTTGAAAGAGAACTTAATTTGACACATAATTTGAAGTCTCCACTGTATCCTGTATGCCTGGCAAATTTAAATCTGAGAACGTGACAAGGATGTGACATGTAGATTTAGGTGATAAAAACACTCACTGTCTGCAATGTAAGAGAAAGTATACAAATTTTGCCAAACAAAAGCTGAAAGCACTACCATTCAATGAAAATCTGTGTGTCTACTATATAGCAGATTCCAGAGCCCAGAAATATCTCCTAGGACCAGCATTCCCTGGAAAGTACATTGAGAAACAGAGTCTAGAGAATGTAGTTAAGTGAAAAACATGTATGTTAATAGAGAATATGTTTATTCCTCAGAGCCAGCAGCACTGGAGAGGTACTAACAACAAAATAAACAATTCTTTGAAAAGTACTTCTTCTAGGTACGCACTCATCTAAACGTAGAGAGGCACAGTGGTTTGTGTCAATGAAGAATCTCTGAGTGATCAGAAGCAGAGGTCTTTACTAGTTCCTGGTGAAAAATATCAAAACTACAACACTGACACCTAGTGTTGTGTCCTAATGAAGCCACACACAAGCTGCAGTGAATTTCACACAGTCACCTGCGCAGTAAAGGCAGCCCGAGACCTTCTGGCTGTATAAGCCATCGCATTCTCCATTTCTAAACCCGGGCTGTTTTCCTTTGGTGTTTTCTTAGCCAGCTTGACTACAACAACATGCATGCTACAGACACAATAAATTCATGAAGTTTTATAACACCATTTCATACAACCTGCACTTACTCCACTAATTAAAAAAAAAAAAAAAAATTCCAGAAGAATTTGCTGCAGTCACGGCTTTTATTTGTTTTTTTATTTTATTTTATTTTTTTGCTTTACAATACTGTATTCATTTTGCCATACATTGACATGCATCAACCATGAGTGTATATAAGCTCCCAATCCCGAACGCCCCCTCCCCCCTCCCACCCCACTCAGAAGTTTTCAGTCATGCATTCCTGAACAATGGAAATGATGGTATTTTCTAGAAATAAATTTAAATATGTCAATGTTATGAGGTCAGCTAGCATATTACAAAACAAAGTTTTCTTCTGGAATACCAAAGCGAATCACTACACAAGTCAGAAAATAGAACTGGCTCTTAAAAATTTACTGTGGCCAATGAAGATGAGACTTTTTTGAATTTACCACAAACTGATATTCAACAGAAGTGGGTGTAACCCAGGGATCTAAGGGCCCCAGATAAGCAAAAAATTCCTTTGAAGTCCTGTGTGTTACTTTAAACATTAACTCTAATTCTGCCTTCTATTTTAAAACCTTGGAAATTAAGGAAGAGCAACCAAGAATGCTTACTGGAAGTAATAACTCATGGTTCCAACAGAACTTCTGCGTTTATGGAAATGTTCTCTTATCAGAGCTGCCCACCAACCACAAGAGCCTAGTGGGTCCTTCACTGTGGCTAGTACAATGAAGTACTGAAATTTTTTTTAACTTGACGAAGTTTTAATTACTTCAGCGTGACTAGTGGCCACCACACTGGGGAGGGCAAGGTTAGACTTCTGAGGTAACCAGGTAGGCAGAGGCATCTCTCCATCTCTTGCTGCACTTTCCCCAAACTTCCACCAGCCTTTCAAACTTGCCATCTGTCCCTCATCCCAGATACGGTGAGCTGCTGGCGGAAAAGTGAGTTATTTTCCTTAGCCTTTGGGACTGGGATAGTTTTTTAAAAAACTCACAGTCCATCAATATTTACCAAGTACTCGTAAATGAAGATGAAGGAAGGAGAAAATGAAAAATCTAGATTTTCCCCTTGAAGAAGTAAAATATTTAGTAGGATACATAAATCAGTTAACATCAATAGAAAATTTGGGTTTAAAATTTGTAAGCGTTCTTCTAATAGAAAAACAACGAAGAAAAAGGTTTAGGGGTTTCTTTTACAAAGATGATTTCAAGTTATTTCTTACAGGTAAAGAGCAAACCTGAATGGCAAGAGAAGGAAAAAGCCAGAGAAGTAAGATTCTACAATAAGGCCAGCCGAAAGAGGCATGGGCAAGATCACTGCCTCAAGAACCGAAACACTCTAGATTTGAGTCAATGCTCTGTATTAAAATTAAAATTACTACTGTAATCATCACTACGACACTCCAGGCAGAAGAAACCAGCATGTCCAAAATGCATGGGGATGTTGAAGAAGGTAAGTGAAGTGAAGTTGCTCAGTCGTGTCTGACTCTTTGCGACCCCATGGACTGTAGCCTACCAGGCTCTCTGTCCATGGGATTTTCCAGGCAACAGTACTGGAGTGAATTGCCATTTCCTTCTCCAGGGAATCTTCCCAACCCAGGGATCGAACCCAGGCCTCCCGCATTGACAGACGCTTTACCGTCTGAGCCACCAGATATCTATAAAATATAAAGTTCACATAGACTGAAACTGGAGATGTGGGGATTGAATGGTAAGAACTGGATATGAAAAGCTGGTGAGTTTATATAAATAAGCCGGTCTGATTTATCATCCAAGAAAAAAAACATACATCAAGCCCCAGGTTCTGCACTATAGGTGTGTACTTCCAGTAAGTGGCCAAACTGCTACTCCTACTTTGATCTCCCACTTACCTCGGATCCCTCCTTTTAAGGAAGTTTGTCTACTGGATTAAGTTTTTTCTTTTAACATACAATTATCATCTGGGAGCACTAAGGATATTGCTTAACCTTCATCTTCAGTTCAGTTCAGTAGCTCAGTTGTGTCCAACTCTCTGCGACTCCATGAATCGCAGCACGCCAGGCCTCCCTGTCCATCACCGACTCCCGGAGTTCACTCAAACTCATGTCCATCGAGTCGGTGATGCCATCCAGCCATCTCATCCTCTGTCGTCCCCTTCTCCTCCTGCCCCCACCCCCTCCTAGCATCAAGGTCTTTTCCAGTGAGTCAACTCCTCACATGAGGTGGCCAAAGTATTGGAGTTTCAGCTTTAGCATCAGTCCTTCCAAAGAACACCCAGGACTGATCTCCTTTAGGATGGACTGGTTGGACCTCCTTGCAGTCCAAGGGACTCTCAAGAGTTTTCTCCAACACCACAGTTTCAAAGCATTAATTCTTCAGCACTCAGCTTTCTTCACAGTCCAACTCTCACGTCCATACATGACCACAGGAAAAACCATACCCTTGACTAGACGGACCTTTGTTGGCAAAGTTATGTCTCTGCTTTTGAATATGCTATCTAGGTTAGTCATAACTTTCCTTCCAAGGAGTAAGCATATTTTAATTTCATGGCTGCAATCGCCATCTGCAGTGATTTTGGAGCCCCAAAAAAATAAAGTCTGACACTGTTTCCACTGTTTCCCAATCTATTTCACACCTTTAGGGTTTACTCTAAATCAAACAGAACTTATAAAAATTTGAGATCAGTTAGTAGTGGTTAAAGAGTAAAGACATTGAACTCAGGCTGCCTGATTCAATCTTAACTCCAGACACAGACCTACGTGACTTTTCTGAAGGTTTTTACCTTCTCAACCTTAGTTTCCTCATCTGTAAAAATGGCAATAAAACAGTACCTACTTCATGGGGATTTATGATAATTAAATCAGTTTCTTAAAAGAGTGCCTAGACACGACTGATGTGACTTAGCAGCAGCAGCAGCAGCAGCCCATAAGAAACATGTTTACATGTCAATTACACCCCTCCCCGCCCTCCACCCCCATACCCTTTAAGACATACATAATGTGGCTGCAAAGCAGACAGGAACAAAGAACAAACAGCTCTGGTGGCTGGAATCTACAGGACATATGAAGTGCTGAATGGGAAGCTTTAGATGACCTGTTACAGCACAGGGGTTAAGCACTCAGAATATAAAATAAGCAGACGTGGAGCTATGCCCCATTTCCATTACTTCCTATCAGCATATCTTGGGCAAGTTGTTTAACCCCTCTGTGTCTCAGTAAACTGGGAACAAAAACAGTACCTACCTCACTAGGTTGTTACGATGACTAAATGAGATAAAACAGGAAAAGCACTTAGTACAGCTCTGGCACACAGTAGGCATTAAATAGATGACAATAACCAGGTGACAGACAAGGAGACTAAGAACCCGGGAGCCAGAGCAGGGAGGCATCCCAAAAGTCCTAAAAAGGACTGACAAAAGACGGGGGGGAGAGGGAATAAATTTTCCGTCCACTATAATTCCAGCCAGTCCTGGCTCTCCTCTAACCCATATGCCAGGGGTTCATGGTGAGCAAGACACCTTTGATTCTGTTTTAGAAGCGGTAGATTATCTCTGTCCTACAGCTTCCCAAGCATTCTAAAACAATGATGAATATTAACTAACCAGCAAGTGTTTAGGGCTAGGTACTATTTAAAGTGCTTTTTATGCATTATCACTTAATCCTCACAACACTCTCTGAGATGCTATTATTATTCTATTTACAAGGAGAATGCTTCTGAAGCTTAGAAAAGTTTTAAAAATGAGTCACAAAGTGAACAAGGTGGGGTGACAGGGTGCTGATTTCTAAGGCACTACAAAGCTCTGAATCCAAGATTCAACTCAGACTAAGGTAACTGAACAAATGCCAAGAGTAGCCACAATATACTGGGTTGGCCAAAAAGTTCATTTGGGTTTATCCTACCAAAAACCTGAACAAACTTTTTGGCCAACTCAATAGGTTAATAAAGCTTGAATTAGTCACTAAGCGCAGGCGGCTGCGAGCCGCCGGCTCACTAAGCTCGGCCCAGACGAGCCACCCCACGTCCAAGAGNAATACTTTGTTCAGGCAAATTTAATTGAAAATCTTCCTTATAAAGAATCCTTATAGCACTTAGTGGAATCTGAAATTATCTTATGTATTTATTGATTTGGTTCAATCAAAAAATATTTGGGAGATACTTTTTATATTCCAGATGCTCTCCTAAGTGCTTAAGATATGGCTAAGGCTAAGAATGTGGCTTCCCTGATAGCTCAGTTGGTAAAAAATCTGCCTACAATGTAGGAGACTCCATTTGATTCCTGGATCGGGACGATTCTCTGGAGAAGGGACAGGCTACCCACTCCACTATTCTTGGGCTTCCCTTGTGGCTCAACTGGTAAAGAATCTACCCGTAATACGGGAGACCTGGGTTCAATCCCTGGGTTGGGAAGATCCCCTGGAGAAGGGAAAGGCTACTCACTCTAGTATTCTGGCCTGGAGAAGTCCATGGAATGCATAGTCCATGGGGTCACAAAGAGTCAGACACGACTGAGCAGCTTAGGACATTCTTCTTATGGAGATTATATTCTTATGGGACTGAGTGAACAAAATCCCATCAACCATCAGGAAATAAACAAGGAAGATGTCAGTCAATGAAACTCTAACAGATCGTTCATGAAATCTGTACCACGTATGGTAAATGCTGCCCCTTGTCCCCTCTCCAGAACTTAAGGTCTTGCCTCAAAAGCCTAAATAGGTTTAGGCGAATCTTGTCCATTTCTTCCCCAATTATGTTTATTAAGGTATTATTTACATGCACTAAAACTAACCAACTTTAAAAGTACAGTTTAATGAGTGCTTGAATAGAATCATGTCAGCACAATAATTAAGATACTACCCTAAAATGTTCTCGTGTTCCTTTGTATTAGATCCCCTCAATCGGCCACCAGGTCCTAACAACAGCTGAACTCTGTTTAGAAACCCTGCTGCTGCTGCTAAGTCGCTTCAATCGTGTATGGCTCTGTGCGATCCCAGAGACGGCTAGCCCACCAGGCTCCCCCGTCCCTGGGATTCTCCCGGCAAGAGTACTGGAGGGGGTGCCATTGCCTTCTCCGGTTTAGACACCCTAGTTTTGCCTTTTCTAAGAATTCATATAAATAGAAGTGTGTAGTATGTGGGCTTCCCAGATGGCACAGTGGTAACGAATCTGCCTGCAAAGTACGCAACAGGGGTTCAACCCCTAGACTGGGAAGATCTCCTGGAGGAGGAAACGACAATGCACTTCTAGTGTTCTTGCCTGGAAAATCCCATGGAGAGAGGATCCTGGCAGGCTACAGTTCATGGGATCACAAAGAGCTGGACACAGCTGAGCAACTGAGCACTCAGTACATAGTCTTTTGTATTTAAGTTCTATTTTTATTGAATCTGTAATTATAATTTCCTTAACACCATCCCATTGATTCAGTAAAGATGACCACAGTTCACTTCAGTTGCTCAGTCGTGTCCGACTCTTTGCGACCCCATGAATCACAGCACGCCAGGCCTCCCTGTCCATCTGATTCCTAGAATGTTAACGTTCACTCTTGCTGTCTCCTGTTTGACCACTTCCAATTTGCCTTGATTCATGGACCTAACATTCCAAGTTCCTATGTAATATTGCTCTTTATAGCATCGGACCTTGCTTCTATCACCAGTCACATCCACAACTGGGTATTGTTTTTGCTTTGGTTCTATCCCTTCATTCTGGAGTTATTTCTCCACTGATCTCCTGTAGCATATTGGACATCTACCGGCCTGGGGAGTTCCTCTTTCAGTATCCTTTCATTTCACCTTTTCATATTGTTAATGAAAAAAAGATTTTCAAACAGGAGGTGGCAAAAGTGAACATTGGCATTCTAGGAATCAGCGAACTAAAATGGACTGGAATGGGTGAATTTAACTCAGATGACCATTATATCTACTATTGTGGGCAGGAATCCCTTAGAAGAAATGGAATAGCCATCATGGTCAACAAAAGAGTCTGAAATGCAGTACTTGGATGTAATCTCAAAAATGACAGAATGATATCTGTTTGTTTCCAAGGCAAACCATTCAATATCACGGTGATCCAAATCTATGTCCCAACCAGTAACGCTGAAGAAGCTGAAGTTGTAGAAGACCTACAGGACCTTTTAGAACTAACACCCAAAAAAGATGTCCTTTTCATTATAGGGGACTGGAATGCAAAAGTAGGAAGTCAAGAAACATCTGGAGTAACAGGCAAATTTGGCCTTGGAGTACGGAATGAAGCAGGGCAAAGACTAATAGAGTTTTGCCGAGAGAATGTGCTGGTCATAGCAAACACCCTCTTCCAACAACACAAGAGAAGACTACACATGGACATCACCAGATGGCCAACACTGAAATCAGATTGATTATATTCTTTGCAGCCAAAGATGGAGAAGCTCTATACAGTCAACGAAAATAAGACCGGGAGCTGACTGTGGCTCAGATCATGAACTCCTTATTGCCAAATTCAGACTTAAAGAAAGTAGGGAAAACCACTAGGCCATAACGGTATGACCTAAATCAAATCCCTTATGATTATACAGTGGAAGTGAGAAATAGATTTAAGGGCCTAGATCTGATAGATAGAGTCCCTGATGAACTATGGAATGAAGTTCGTGACATTGTACAGAAGACAGAGATCAAGACCATCCCCATGGAAAAGAAATGCATAAAAGCAAAATGGCTGTCTGAGGAGGCCTTACAAATAGCTGTGAAAAGAAGAGAAGTTAAAAGCAAAGGAGAAAAGGAAAGATATAAGCATATGAATGCAGAGTTTCAAAGACTAGCAAGAAGAGATAAGAAAGCCTTCTTCAGCGATCAATGCAAAGAAATAGAGGAAAACAACAGAATGAGAAAGACTAGAGATCCCTTCAAAAAAATTAGAGATACCAAGGGAACATTTCATGCAAAGATGGGCTTGATAAAGGACAGAAATGGTATGGACCTAACAAGCAGAAGATATTAAGAAGAGGTGGCAAGAATACACAGAACTGTACAAGAAAGATCTTCACGACCCAGATAATCATCATGGTGTGATCACCCACCTAGAGCCAGACATCCTGGAATGTGAAGATGACCATATTTAGCAAAGATATAATGTCTTTAAACAAGTTATTTTAAAGCCACCTGTCCCACTTTTGTAAATTGCACAATAAAGTACTGTAGGTAAATATTCATATAATGCCAAGTGCTATGACACTGAAGGCAGGGATTTTGTGGTTCTTATTCCTAATCTTCTCATTTGCCCCATGATGTCACACAGACACACACACACACACACACACACACACACACACGAGTAAGAGAGCATTTGAATGCTGCAATATAATATCTACCTTACCTGTGCTTAGCAAAAAAACATGTAAATTTTTGGCACAACAAGTCAAAGTCATTAATATATGCATAAAGCTTTGAAAAAATATAAATTAAAACTGGAGTGACTTCTCAGCTTGCATAGATATGCTTACTATTTCTATGTTTTCAAAATGGAACTTGTTGTATTTTTACAACAAAATAAATTTTCACTGCAATAATTTTGAAGAGGATACATATAAAGAAAAATTTGCTTATATTTAAATATAATTTGGAACATAGTTGTATTTATTGCTTCTCTACTAAATGTCATAAGGATTTTGTCTTCAGATTCTCTGCAATTTCACTGCATTATTTCATACTGAATGTGTTTCCCTCTTTGTACCTGGAAGGGATGCTAAGCACAGAGGACTGATGCTATTACCCTACAGAGTTTTTCAGTGTTTATTTCTTATTGAATTAATGGGGATTGGTAGCACTTGCTGGGTTCAAAATATGGACTCAGCATGTGGCACAATTCACCACTCAGCCCTCAGACTTCTTTGTCGTAGAAAACCAGGATTCTGTTTCGTGAATCTCTGATTCACAGAGGGGTCATAACAAGAATCTTGATATTTAGACAATGGAGAGATTTGTCTAGCCTTTCAGCCTTGTTCTGAACACTTGCTGCCTGGTGGTGTGAGGAAAACGTGCCTATTTTCAGAATGATCCCAGGACTGTGCAGAAAAGGATGCCAATATGCAGTGTCTGGAGACTGAGTTCTCTAAAGAGAGAGATTAGGGGACAAATCACCAAAAGCCAACCACCCCTTTCTCAACAAGGGGGTTTGTTTCTCTTTTCCCTCTCATGGTCATATACAGCCATGGAGGATTAAAAGAAGCATGCAATCTTGTGCATTCTTTTTCTGTTAATAATTTTTAAATTTTTTCTGGCCACATGGCTCTGTGTGATCTTAGTTCCCCAGCTAGGGATCAAACCTGTGCCCCTGACAGTGGAAACATGGAGTTCTAACCACTGGACCACCAAGGAAGTCCCCAATCATAGAATTTTAATACCTGACAAAGCCTTAGATGTATGAGACTCAAGTGGGTTGATATGACCAAGACCACGAAGGGAGAGGAACTGTCCAGCACTCATGGGCCTGACTCTCAGCTCCAAGCACCAAGTTGCCTCTCCATTGCTAAGGAGGTTGTCTTTTTCAGGCTCTACTGGAATATTAACTTCCCAGTTTTTTGGACTCCACTGCTTTGAGTGGGCTTCCCATGTGGTGCTAGTGGTTAAAAGACAAAAAAAAAAGAAAGAAAGAAAGAAAACAAAACCCTCCTGCAAGGTAGGAGACACAAGCGGAAGTGAAAGTCGCTCAGTCATGTCTGACTCTTTGCGACCCCATGGACTCTATAGTCCATGGAAGTTTCCAGGCCAGAATACTGGAGTGAGTAGCCTTTCCCTTCTCCAGGGGATCTTCCCAACCCAGGGATTGAACCCAGGTCTCCCACATTGCAGGCGGATTCTTTACCAGCTGAGCCACACGGGAAGCCCAAGAGATGCAGATTCTGTCCCTGGGTTGGGAAGATCTCCTGGAGCTGGAGAAGGTTATGGCAACCCACTCCAGTATTTTTGCCTGGAGAATTCCAGGACAGAAGAGCCTTGCGGACTACAGTCCATAAGGTTGCAAAGAGTAGGACACGACTGAAGCAACTTAGCACACATACTCAGCTTGAGAAATAGTGGCAGATTTTATTGTTTTTGAGCTCCAAAATCACTGCAGCCATGAAATTAAGAGACACTTGCTTCTTGGAAGGAAAGCTATGACAAACTTAGACAATGTATTAAAAAACAAATACATCACTTTGCTGACAAAGGTCCATATAGTCAAAGCTATGGATTTTCCAGTAGTCATGTATGGATGTGAGAGTTGGACCATAAAGAAGGCTGAGCACCAAAGAACTGCTTTCAAACTATAGTGTTGGAGAAGACTCTTGAGAGTCTCTTGGACTGAAGAGAGATCAAACCAGTCAATCCTAAAGGAAATTAACCCTGAATATTCACTGGAAGGACCAATGCTGAAGCTGAAGCTCCAATCCTTTGGCCAGCTGATTGAAAGAGCCAANGCTGAGCACCAAAGAACTGCTTTCAAACTATAGTGTTGGAGAAGACTCTTGAGAGTCTCTTGGACTGAAGAGAGATCAAACCAGTCAATCCTAAAGGAAATTAACCCTGAATATTCACTGGAAGGACCAATGCTGAAGCTGAAGCTCCAATCCTTTGGCCAGCTGATTGAAAGAGCCAACTCACTGGAAAAGATCTTGATGCTAGGAAAGATTGAAGGCCAAAGGAGAAGGGGGTGGCAGAGGATGAGATAGTTAGATAGCATCACTGACTCAGTGGCAAGAATTTGAGCAAATTCCAGGAGATAGTGAAGGACAGGGAAGCCTGGTATGCTGCAGTTCATGGGTTGAAAAGAGTTGGTGATGACTTGGCAACTGAACAACAACCTTGAGAAGCTGTTGTGGTATTAAATAGACATAACTTTCCTTTTTTAAAAAATAGGGATAGTCCTTTTTTTGATCAAGTCTAATTTTAGTCATTGTCACAAACAAATGAAAAATGGCCATTATCACTACAAACATTTCTTGAGGTAAGATGGAACACATTGCCTACTTGCTTTTCTAATTTTATTTCAAACTTTGTTCATTTTGTGATTTCCAATAGACTCATTCATATGAAAATAGAAAACTTGAAATTTAAGTTTTTTAAGATGGAAACTGGGCAACATTTGGCAACAATAACAGTATTGAACTCAGTGCCCTTAGGTCTTGATTTTGCACAGAAGAGGAGGAATGGGTGGAGAATAGGGGAGCTTGCAACAGAATGCATAGCTAGCTTCACCGCCAAAGAAGAAGGTGTCTCCATGAAGCTAGTGGTTCTCCAGTGACTTGAGATCAGGTTTCCAGGTCCTAATCCAGAGTTCATATAGCTCTAGGTAGAAGTAAGTACCATGGTTTTGTCTCTGTGTGTATTTACCCATGGATCTTCCCAACCCAGAGATTGAACCCTAGATCGGAAAGATCCCCAGAAGGAGGGCATGGCAACCCAATCCAGTATTCTTGCCTGGAGAATCCCAAAGACAGAGGAGCCTGGCGGGCTACAGTCCATGGGGTCACAAAGAGTCAGAGGGCATGGCAACCCAATCCAGTATTCTTGCCTGGAGAATCCCAAAGACAGAGGAGCCTGGCGGGCTACAGTCCATGGGGTCACAAAGAGTCAGACACAACTGAGCGACTAAGCACAGCACAGCACATATTTACTCACAGACTATTTTGGAAAGACTGCTATTAAATTGCTCCTGGAATACGGTTGGCTTTAAGGAAATCTTGGTGCCTTTACTGAAGAGTTTTCCTTTCAGTGTTAGTATTTTTTCCTAAACTTGCCACTGAACAGGGTTCACCATGGTAAGACCAGCTATTTATAATGGCTTTGGATCAGAAGTAGGTCCCAAATGGTGACTTGTCCATTTGGTTTCTTTAATGTGAGGCATAGTAATAGCATCCTGGAGCTGGAATCTCACATTTAGAAAACCCATCATTAATAGTCTTGCTGCGCCTTGAATATCCATTGATGATCTGTGTCTCACTGATAGAAAAACCAACAAAAATGAACTTGTGTATTTTTTATTTTATAATTGGATTAGGTAATGGCCCAGTTATGTTCAGCCTCACCGAGTAAAGGGTCTCTCTCTCTAATTAGTGGGTGGACGTTGCAGGATAGCTCTGACCTTTTGTTCCTCCTTATACTAATGGAAAAGACCTTATACTGTGTGAGGGGGGTCATAATGAGATTGTTACTGAAATCCACTAAATAGGGTAATAAATATAGTCTGACGACTGTTGATTTTTCTGTGACATAACCAGAAGGCAATTCTGTTGACTTCAGCAAGTGCTCAGACTGTGATAGACTCACCAACGGTAATTATTTTTTCCTTTTAAACTTGGGATTTCTCCCTGAGTTTCCTTGTAAAATGGGGATCAATGGAAAGATGAGAACTGCTTCGACAAGCTTCTGGTAATCCTGCCTCCAGGAAGGATAGGTAGATAATCAAAAGGGGCATGTATGTCCTGGGCTTCACTTCAAAAGAAAATGCAAACAGTGTCTTTCACAGTTAGGAATTATAGCAATAAGTAATAAGCAAGGAGGTCTCCTGAGTCAGAAAATGGATCTAAGCAATTGAAATCAGACAGGTATTAACAAGAAGACTTGCTCTGCTGATTCTTCCTCAAGCATTGAGTAGAGTCCAATAGAACAGGGAAATGGTCAGAAAAAAAGGTGCAGGGCAAGATTATTAACACTACTTGCATTCTACTCCCTAACATCCCTTTAATCTACCAGTTTTTGTCCATCTGACTGCTACCACCTTAGTCAAAACCTCCATTGCCCGTGAGTGGACTCCTTACCATGGCCTCCCAGTTGGTCTCTCTGCATGGATTCAGCAGATAGTAATTTCTTCAAAATGCAAGTCAGGTCACAGTGATCTCCTACACATCCTTGTGTGACCTGCGAGACCCTGCCACAACCTAGGGCCCAGTGGTTCTAGCCTCAGAAGTTTGTCTCAAGGGGACTTTTGGTGTTATCTGGAGATGGCTGTGGTCATCCCACTGGGGCAGACTGTTGGCATCTAGTGCTTGTGCTGCCAACCATTTGTTAACGCAAGTTCATATGCCTAACATGCAGTGAGGCCAAACAAGCTGAAACATTGGAGTCTGAAGCAGAAAAAGGTTTATTGCAGGGCCTTGAAAGGAGATAAAGTGGCTCGTGCCCTAAGCTGTCAGGGTACGTGTGTGCTCTCAGTCATGTCCCACTCCTTGGAACCCCATGGACTGTAACCTGCCAGGCTGCTCTGTCCCTGGGATTCTCTAGGCAAGAATACTGGAGTGGGTTGACATTTCGTACTCCATGGGATCTTCCAGATCCAGAGACCGACTCATGTCTCCTGCATCTCCTGCATTAGCAGGTGGACTCTTTAGNCACTCCTTGGAACCCCATGGACTGTAACCTGCCAGGCTGCTCTGTCCCTGGGATTCTCTAGGAAAGAATACTGGAGTGGGTTGACATTTCGTACTCCACGGGATCTTCCAGATCCAGAGACCGACTCATGTCTCCTGCATCTCCTGCATTAGCAGGTGGACTCTTTAGCACTGTGCCACCTGGAATGCTCCCTCCTACCCCTGAGCCAAAAACAGCCTTGAGTTCCACACCCCACCTTCCCCCGGCCAAGAGTTTCAACAAAACACTTAAAAAGCTAGACGAGACAGGAGTGTCACCGGGTCAGAGATCAGATCCTGCACAATTGTCTGGCTGGCTGATGGTGAGAAAGTAGTGTGGAGTCACAGGAGTATCAGTCCTTAGGCTCCAAGAGGCCTGGGGCCGTGTGCTCAGGTCTTCAAGTAGTTAACATCTTTAGTTTGGTTCCAGGGTTTTCACATTTGCAAAACAATTCAGGAAATGTATATCAAATACTGTTATCTAGGTACCACAGAGAGGAGCAAAAGCGGAGGATCAGAGGGGAGAGGTGTCCTGGGGAGACCCAGAGGGTCCTGCTCAATTACACATCCACAAGGCACAGGACCCTGAATATTTATTGGAAGGACTGATGCTGAAACTGAAGCTCTGATACTTTGGCCATCTGAGGCAAACAGCCTACCCACTGGAAAAGACCCTGAAGCTGGCAAAGACTGAGGGCAGGAGGAGAAGGGGGGCAACAGTGGATAAGATGGTTGGATGGTATTATCTACTCAACGGACATGAGTTTGAATGAACCCTGAGAGACAGTGAAAGAGAGAGAAACCTGTTATGCCACAGTCCATGGAGTCGCAGAGTCAGACACGACTTGGTAACTGAGCAGAAAGCAAAGGCGCAGGACGGAACTCCACATCAGAGAGTTTTCTGGCCCCAAATGTCAAGCACAGGAATTGCCAAGCCAGCCCTAGCCCTGCCCACACTTTACCCTCATCTTGAACCACTCTCCTCCTGACTCACTCTTCAAGCGTGCTGGATTTGTTCCACAAATTTTCCATCTTTCCCATTTTCAGTCCTGTGTGTCTGTTATTTTCTCTAAAGGCTATACTCTCTCCCCTAAAATTCCCCTCACACATCATCTGAATGTCTCTTTAAGAATCCCTTTCACAGGGAAACCTTGACAATGTCCACCTAATCTCTTATATGCTAACAGGCATGGTTAGGGTCATTTTCTAAAGAAGGCACTGGCAACCCATTCCAGTACTCTTGCCTGGAAAATCCTATGGATGGAGGAGCCTGGTAGGCTGCAGTCCATGCGGGTCGCAAAGAGTTGGACACGGCTGAGCGACTTCACTTTTACTTTTCAGTTTCATGCATTGGAGAAGGAAATGGCAACCCACTCCAGTGTTNATATGAAAATAGAAAACTTGAAATTTAAGTTTTTTAAGATGGAAACTGGGCAACATTTGGCAACAATAACAGTATTGAACTCAGTGCCCTTAGGTCTTGATTTTGCACAGAAGAGGAGGAATGGGTGGAGAATAGGGGAGCTTGCAACAGAATGCATAGCTAGCTTCACCGCCAAAGAAGAAGGTGTCTCCATGAAGCTAGTGGTTCTCCAGTGACTTGAGATCAGGTTTCCAGGTCCTAATCCAGAGTTCATATAGCTCTAGGTAGAAGTAAGTACCATGGTTTTGTCTCTGTGTGTATTTACCCATGGATCTTCCCAACCCAGAGATTGAACCCTAGATCGGAAAGATCCCCGGGAGGAGGGCATGGCAACCCAATCCAGTATTCTTGCCTGGAGAATCCCAAAGACAGAGGAGCCTGGCGGGCTACAGTCCATGGGGTCACAAAGAGTCAGAGGGCATGGCAACCCAATCCAGTATTCTTGCCTGGAGAATCCCAAAGACAGAGGAGCCTGGCGGGCTACAGTCCATGGGGTCACAAAGAGTCAGACACAACTGAGCGACTAAGCACAGCACAGCACATATTTACTCACAGACTATTTTGGAAAGACTGCTATTAAATTGCTCCTGGAATACGGTTGGCTTTAAGGAAATCTTGGTGCCTTTACTGAAGAGTTTTCCTTTCAGTGTTAGTATTTTTTCCTAAACTTGCCACTGAACAGGGTTCACCATGGTAAGACCAGCTATTTATAATGGCTTTGGATCAGAAGTAGGTCCCAAATGGTGACTTGTCCATTCGGTTTCTTTAATGTGAGGCATAGTAATAGCATCCTGGAGCTGGAATCTCACATTTAGAAAACCCATCATTAATAGTCTTGCTGCGCCTTGAATATCCATTGATGATCTGTGTCTCACTGATAGAAAAACCAACAAAAATGAACTTGTGTATTTTTTATTTTATAATTGGATTAGGTAATGGCCCAGTTATGTTCAGCCTCACCGAGTAAAGGGTCTCTCTCTCTAATTAGTGGGTGGACGTTGCAGGATAGCTCTGACCTTTTGTTCCTCCTTATACTAATGGAAAAGACCTTATACTGTGTGAGGGGGGTCATAATGAGATTGTTACTGAAATCCACTAAATAGGGTAATAAATATAGTCTGACGACTGTTGATTTTTCTGTGACATAACCAGAAGGCAATTCTGTTGACTTCAGCAAGTGCTCAGACTGTGATAGACTCACCAACGGTAATTATTTTTTCCCTTTAAACTTGGGATTTCTCCCTGAGTTTCCTTGTAAAATGGGGATCAATGGAAAGATGAGAACTGCTTCGACAAGCTTCTGGTAATCCTGCCTCCAGGAAGGATAGGTAGATAATCAAAAGGGGCATGTATGTCCTGGGCTTCACTTCAAAAGAAAATGCAAACAGTGTCTTTCACAGTTAGGAATTATAGCAATAAGTAATAAGCAAGGAGGTCTCCTGAGTCAGAAAATGGATCTAAGCAATTGAAATCAGACAGGTATTAACAAGAAGACTTGCTCTGCTGATTCTTCCTCAAGCATTGAGTAGAGTCCAATAGAACAGGGAAATGGTCAGAAAAAAAGGTGCAGGGCAAGATTATTAACACTACTTGCATTCTACTCCCTAACATCCCTTTAATCTACCAGTTTTTGTCCATCTGACTGCTACCACCTTAGTCAAAACCTCCATTGCCCGTGAGTGGACTCCTTACCATGCCCTCCCAGTTGGTCTCTCTGCATGGATCCAGCAGATAGTAATTTCTTCAAAATGCAAGTCAGGTCACAGTGATCTCCTACACATCCTTGTGTGACCTGTAAGACCCTGCCACAACCTAGGGCCCAGTGGTTCTAGCCTCAGAAGTTTGTCTCAAGGGGACTTTTCGTGTTATCTGGAGATGGCTGTGGTCATCCCACTGGGGCAGACTGTTGGCATCTAGCGCTTGTGCTGCCAACCATTTGTTAATGCAAATTCATATGCCTAACATGCAGTGAGGCCAAACAAGCTGAAACATTGGAGTTTGAAGCGGAAAAAGGTTTATTGCAGGGCCTTGAAAGGAGATAAGGTGGCTCGTGCCCTAAAAAGCCATCAGGGTACGTGTGTGCGCTCAGTCATGTTCCACTCCTTGCAACCCCATGGACTGTAACCTGCCAGGCTGCTCTGTCCCTGGGATTCTCTAGGAAAGAATACTGGAGTGGGTTGACATTTCGTACTCCACGGGATCTTCCAGATCCAGAGACCGACTCATGTCTCCTGCATCTCCTGCATTAGCAGGTGGACTCTTTAGCACTGNGCCACCTGATGCGAAGAACTGACTCATTGGAAAAGACCCTGATGCTGGGAAAGATTGAAGGCAGGAAGAGAAGGGAGAGACAGAGGATGTGATGATTGGATGGCATCACAGACTCAATGGATATGAGTTTGAGCAAACTCTGGGAGACGGTAAAGGACAGGCAAGCCTTGTGTGCTGCAGTCCATGGCATTGTAAAGAGTCAGACATGACTGAGCGAGTGAACAACAATTTGTTTCCTAGGGCTGACACAAAGTACCACATACCTGGCTTAAAATAACAGAAATGTATTCCTTCCTCATACTGGAGACTAGACATTTGAAATCGAGGTGTCAGCAGGGTTGGTTTCTTCTGTATGCTCTGAGGGAGGCAGCTGTTCCATGTCCCTCCCCTAACTTCTGGGGGTTGTTTGTCATCCTTGGAGTTCCCTGGCTTGAACACATGTCACTGAATTCCCTGCTTCCATCATCACGTGACATTCTCTCTGTATCTCTGAATCTCTCTCTCGATAAGAACACCAGTTATTGGATTCAGGGCACACTTGAATCCAGTACAACCTCACCATTTATTATTATTATATTCTATTTTATTAAAGCTTCTTATTTTGTATTGGAGTGTAACCGATTGACAGCGCTGTGACGGTTCCAGGTGCACAGCAAAGGGACTCAGCCATACTCACACATGTATCCATTCCCCCCAGACTCTGCTGCCACCCAGGCTGCCACATGACATCAGGCAGGGTTCCCCGTGCTGTACAGTAGGGCCTTGGTGAGTCCTTCTTCTTAACTTGGCTTCATCTGCCTACCCCCTATCTCTGAATAAGCTCACGCCACTGAGACAAGATGAGGACTTGAGTGGACCTTTCTTGGAGAGATAATTCAACACATGACAAGCTCTTTCCTTCTCTTATGCTAGCATGCCTTCCACCGTTCTTCACCTAGCCGCCATTCGTTCCTGATGTTTTACCACCCTAGCTGTCCCGTGACTTGAGTATCCCCTTGAGTATCCCCTTGTCTCTCTCATTATGGACACTGGATCAGTGCTGGCCTGTAGCAGGTTGGGTTTGAGATTTGGACTGCTGACTCTTCTTTGCTCAACAGGTGGAAGTGGGTGGGGTGAGGGAGTTGGGAGAGCAGGGTCACACTTCTCTTATCATTCCCAGCCCCACAGCCCCCTGCTCCCAGGTAGCATCAGTTGCATCTGGCATCTGAGCGGTGTCTGTCATCAGCAGTGAGGCCTCAGCTTGCCTCTGAGCAATGGCTGTACCATTTATCCAGAGTGTGCAGTCATTCCACATCCTCCTTTTCACATTCTCTGTTATTCTCAAATTCAGACAAAAGAAAGGACAATAATAAGGACTCACAACTAACTCAGTCTGTTGTGAGTTGGGCTTGAAATCTTTGCAATTTCCTGTATAAAACCTTTTTTCTGTCACTAATAATTTTTAGGACCGTGTGATTCTGAAGGGAGGGAAAGAGGTTTTGCTGTTGATTGCTATATAGCTTGAAACCATCCTTATTTTTTAGAGTGCAGAAGTGATAATCTCTAGTATTAATACACAATGCCAAGAGGGGAGGGGATGCAAGGGGAGCATATATTGGGATTCTACTGTTTTCAGATTTCCAATATAATTGAAGGAGGGGATACTCCCCTAATAGAAGCTGTAGACCTGAGTAACTATCCCAGTCCCACAAATCCAATCCTCTTTTGAATTAATTTAATAAAGCCATGATTTACAGTTTTCTTTGTAATCTTGAGGCAGGAGGTAGATACTCCCCTCCCTGCCCCCACAAGAGTAAAGCAATTGGAGTTTCATTTCCTGTGGACTGAAACTCCAAGACAGAATAGCAGGACAACTGAGAGAGGAGGCTGGACCCTGCTCAGACCACATAAGTCTCAATCTTAAGTCAGGAGACCTCCCCACCCACACATGAGCAGAAAGGCTCTTTGGATGTCCAAAGGGAAGTGATGTTAAGAGATGCTTTGCCCATATGCCTCTTCTGTAGAACCCGTCTTGGCTAAGAGATGCCCGTGCACGCATGGGAGGATCCTGAGATATACTAAATATGGACTCAGAACCAAGTGAATCAAATGATTGGCCAAAGGAAACCCAGAGGAAATGCCCCATGTAAGTGCCATGAGAGCACGACTCAGCAACTCTCTCTCTCTCTCAGTCTGTCTGTTTGCCCACATCTCCTGTGCTTTTTTTCCTCCTAATAAATACTATACTTGTTTCTCTACTTTCCATCTTTGAGGATTCATTTCTGCCAAGCTGAAGAGCCGGGGGCCTTGACCTTTGATCTAGTGTCTGGAATTCCGTGCTCTCACCGCTATGACCCAGCCTCGATCTCTGACCTGGAGCCCAAGTCCTGCTCTGAGCCACTGCAGGCTGAAGCCATCCGAGGTCAATCTGAATTTAATTTTTTTTATTTTAAAATAATAAAGTACAGAATTTGAAGAAAAAAAAATTCTTTTCTGCTGAGATGGGACAGTAAGAACTAAAAGAGAAGAAAATTATGTCCCCTTAAATCACATCTAAATAGCAAGAAGCAGATAAAAAGCCTTCTGCTTTGCTAGTATCCTCTTTATAGTTACTATAGATAGAATATTTTAAAAGAGAGCATTATTGATAAAAAAATTTTTAAACACAAGATGAATTTCCAGTCATTGGAAAGGCTTTTCTTCCACTCTCTTTTCTAAAATAGAAATCCTTGGAGTAAGAAGAAAAACGACAACAACAGGAAAGTCACATGAAAATGGACACAGAAATCACCAGGCTCCCTGAAAATACTCCCATCTTGCCGGCTTCCTTATTTGCACTACGTTACATTTACTGCAGGACAATCTTGTTATTGTTTCAATGTACAGACATGCAGATTTATTTATCTGGCCAAGTGCAAACACTAATGCCACTGAGAAGACAGCAGTGGTTGCTTCCAAATTGAGGACTTAAACAATTTCCGGTGCCTGAAGACTTTTCCAGAGCACCATTAAATGCACAGCCACGTCTGAAATCTGAAAAAGAGTTTTGTGTCCCCCCCTGGTCAGCTCTGCTTTGGAAAGAGGTCTTTCCCCCATCTCTCGAGAGGGGGAGGGGGTGCATTCTCTGCCTCACTCTAGCATTCTTTATTTGCATGTGCTAGCTTTTTTTTATTGCAAATAGGGCTCTAAATCTTATTTTAGAAATGGATATTGCACTGAATGTGGGTGCCTGCGAGGAAGAAGCTATCAATAATGTTAGTTATGAAAACCTGATCATAAGTGTTTTTAGTCCATTAGCCATTTCGCTTTATTTATGTCCCCTTTCAGGCAGGATTTGAAGCCAATATTCAAAAGATGAAGTTTGGATGAAGAGCAACACAAGAGGATATAAAACACTGTCACATATTTTCATGCTAGAAAATATTTCTTCCTTATATCATTTTTTTTAAACAGCTTCTAAAAATAAGTAACCTCTGAGCAAATGAGGAATGCACAAAAGAGGAACTGGTCAAGCATAGATATTATTTAACATTTATCTATCTATCTATTCCTTTTCTATCATTGCATCTAATTATTTTAACCAAAGGTAAATTACAAAATTTTTAAAATTACTCATCACACCCCTCATAAACATACCCACAGGCAATTCGGACACGTTTTTTTTTCTCCATTTCAGCTCCTGACAGAAATTCAGCTCATGATTTATTAATAAAGTCCCGTTTGCTCTTATTTGTGCTTTATCTTCCAAAGAGCCTGCAGTCTGAACAGTTAAACGTGCAAGGAGAGAACTCTTCTGGGTCTTTTCCTGGTGGACAGTGGCTGTCCAATATTGAGATTGTGTGGTTACCAATTTAATGTATCCCCGAAGCGACTGCCTGATCCTGATGCAAAGAGAAGCACGTGGAAATGTCAGCCCAGGGACTTTGCTCCAAGCTTCACCCCAGCGTAGGGAGCAGAGCCATACTGAGCCTGTCCAATGATTCGCTCCCATTTCACAAAAATAATGCTCAAGGAGAGTAGGAGAAGAAACCAGACTGGTGAGGGAAAGGACCTCTTGAATAATCTGACTTTCTACTGTATGAACACCCATCATAATAAAAATGCAAAGGTGAATGACTTCTTTTTTCCAGGAGGTTAATAGAGATTTGGGGGTCTTTTAAGAAGAAAATCAAACGTTTCAGTTGAATGTCTCACACCAGTGAGCAATGTTGTTTCTCAGTGTTGGGCTCTGTGCTTCATCTGAGCTCTGCACCCTTAATGGTGAGGCCCTGACTTTCATGTTAATTTCCATGAATGACAAGGCAGAGATGAGGTGTTAAGTCCTCCTGCACACCCAAATGAAGGCGAACCCTAGCAACTTGAGTCACCTAGTCCTTCGCTGTGGACTTATTTCTAATTGAATGTTAAGATCAAAGTTTAAGTTTATAAGAAAGAAAAACAAGTGCCTATAAATAGTTATTATCTGACATCCTTATGAAAATTCATGACCTGCCGTTTTATCAGAGACCTTCGAAGAATTCTAATTGTGAAGTCTGCAGAGCTATTAAATGGCTAGTACACTTCAGTCTCTTGATAAGAAGTGAGTTAAATAATTGTCCTGTTTAACTTGTGCTTGTTAACCTTTAAGGTCAACTAGTTTGAACATACGTTTAATGAAATCCTGGAGCCAGAATTTATGATACTGCTGCTGAATGTTAAATTGGACAATTTACATAAGCAGGACATTAACCTTCTGAGCACTAAATAGCATTTTAGCACTTAGCCGCTGGGGACAATAAGGAACATGTTCTATATATTTGTGATTAGCTTGCCTGGAAACTCTCATGATGACCAATTGGCCTACCAAGTTTAGCAGCATAATTAAATGAATGGACTCAGCCTAAGTAAATTATCAGTGCTGTGTACAGTATATCATTATAGTCTGAAGGAAAAAAAGATATGAATAATTTAATAATACATTACTAATTTATCAATGCTAAGTGACTTCGAGGAGGCTCTTTGTACTTCATTGTTTTCAATTTGACATTTGATTGACTGCTCATATGATTAAAATTGAACCTATTTCATTTGTTACCAGAAATATATAGAAGCAGAAGATTTGATGTGGTTTTTTTTTGTTTGTTTTTTTGTTTTTTTTTTTTGAGCTGAGCGGTGTGGTGTTTTCTGCCTTGGTGAGATTACAAGATAGCTACTCCTGGGCACCGATTAGCAGGTAAGGTAGGCATTTGTCACAATCAGATGTGTGCAGTCCCTACTTCTTGGTGGCTTTCCTGAGGGGAAGGTGCTAACCTTTGCTTTGTTCGTAAGCCCAGCTTGCAACGCAGCACCAATTATCATTATGGCTTGGAAGGGTCAAGCATGAGGGAAAGCAATTTGCACTTCACCTAGAGATGCTCCTGCTGATTGTGGACAATCAATCCACTGGGCGGGCTGTCCAGGAATTGCATTCTGTAACCTCAGTCCAACACTTGGGTGTATTGATGGCCAAGCACATATTTGGGGAAATAGTAGCTTACCCTGAAGTACGCTGTCTTCAGAGACAATACCAGGACCTTGTAGCTCTTCCCGGTGATATTCTATTTTGTACGAATTTGTATGTCTAGCTTTTGAGATCCACTTGGTAACATACTGGTCATGAGAGTCAAATCTTTGATTTTTCACATAACTATATGTCTTGGTGACTGACCTCTCAGCACACACTAATATGTTTAATTTCTTTTAAGGTTGCACTGTACTTTCTTGTATGTATTCGTCATAAGTTATTTATTCTTCTGGCTCCATCAAATTTTTTGTCTTTTCCTATTACACACAATTTTAAAATCTTTGTAATACATTTTTATGTTTGAATTCAAGCATATCCAGAAGATTAATTTCTTATTTGAAAAGAATCACTCTGATACAATTCCTGACCAGGCACTGGTTACTCAGCTTGGTGCCAGACTTCCTCATTATAGAAAGCAGGCTTTCCTATTAGTATGTATTCCATTTTGCTCTCAGTTGATTTAACTTAATTCTGTCTTTCCAAAGTAAGCTGTCTTTGGTTTTGATAAGCAGAATTAAGAATATAGCAGAACATTAGGAAGTTAATGGAGACAGGATCTGGCTAAGTTTGAGTCAAGTGGGCATAGTAAAAGGTGTAGACTCTGGAACACTATAGACCTGGATTCAAGTGGTAGCTCAGCTGATTAGTAGCTGTATAATGTGGACAGGCTACCTAGGCAGTCAGTCTGTTTTTACATCATTTCTATGTAGCTAGTAACAGTACTGGCATTTATGTAACTATACGGGAATGAAATTATATAATGTTTGTAAATGCACAGTTTCTGGCTCACACGAAGCAGTCAAAAAACTTAACTGTCATTAGCTATTAATATTATTTAAATTTTATAAAATGACTAGATCGCTGAGTCANCAGTCTGTTTTTCCATCTTTTCTATGTAGCTAGTAACAGTACTGGCATTTATGTAACTATACGGGAATGAAATTATATAATGTTTGTAAATGCACAGTTTCTGGCTCACACGAAGCAGTCAAAAAACTTAACTGTCATTAGCTATTAATATTATTTAAATTTTATAAAATGACTAGATCGCTGAGTCAATCCCAGACAAAATTTGATTGTTCACTTTTAAATTTAAAACCATTTCCATCAAGCTATTGCTTGACTATTTTTACCTGGTCAGAATAACAGCCAGACAATTCTTTCGACCTAACACTGTTTAGAACTGTCTTATAACTAGACACGGTTCAAGCTTTAGCAACTACTATATGTACCTTGTTAGGCGAGAAAAGTATTACTATTCAGATAAGCATTTTCAACTGAGACCTTATAGTAAAATATTTTGTAGGTATGAAATCATTTTCTTTCACTGTTGCTGGTTTGTTTTTACTATTGACTTTAATCTATAATGGGAAAGGACTCACATATGGGATTAACCAACACATACTACCATATAGAAGAGATTAACAACAAGGATTTTACTGTATAGCACAGGAAACTATATTCAATATCTTGTAATAAACTATAATGGAAAAGAATAGAAAAAAGAATATATATAAAACCAAATCACTTTTGCTATACACCAGAAACTGACACAGTATTATAAATCAACCACACTTCAATTCAAAAAATAAAAGAAATTCAAAGGAAAGCATTTTAACTATATGTCAGAGGTTAAATGTGCGTATCTTTGAACCCAGTGATTCTACTTTAGAAATTTATATAACAGATATTTGGAAAAATCTACAAATACTGTTACTCATATTTTTGTTATATTGCTTCTACTAATAAAAAAGTAATAGAGTGAGGGGAAAAAAGAATTCAGAATGTTTGACCTTCACTACTTTGGAACCCTCCAGGCCTATGTTTTTTACATAGTTAAGAGAAAAGTAAAGGAAAGAATCAAGTTAGTTGTCTCCCTATGCCTAGTCTGACTGTGGAAGGCTGGACTCCTTCCTCTTGAATTCTCTACGAGGACCTCTCAGATCAAAGCCCTTTGGGATATTCAGTTTCCACTTGGAATGTACCAGCACACCTCAAAACCTGCAACTTTGCCTCTAGATGTTCCATGACATTTCAACTCAGTAGTAGAGTGGGGGGAAAAAGTACTAGGATCTGGAGTCCCAGGGCTTGAGTTTGTGGTTTATTCAGTTGCTTTGCACTCTGGGGAGTTGCCAATGTCAGCTTCTTCATCTGCCAGGTTTTATAAAAGTACTGACCCTACCTCACAAGAGCAAATGAACTGATAAGAGTCTTTATAAATAACAGAATATGAGGAAGGATTTAGCAGTTATTGTTATTATGATTTTCTTAGAGACTGGAAACAATGTTGAGTCGGAGGTAGTATCTGAGGCCAGCAAAAGAAGTCATCTCTGGAATTAATGGACCCTTTTGTTATACTTCCCATTCTGTCCAGCAAACCCTTTCTCAGTATGTTCAGACCAACCGAGAGCTTTTCTACTGGCAGAACTTATGTCTTACTCCAGGGTTCAGCTTGAAATTATAGGTGTATATGTGTGTGTTGACCATACCACTGAATGGTTTGTGCATCTTTGTTACCACTCAGGTCAATACTTTGAGCTGCCATAACTGAAACTGTGGAAATTCAGTTTCTTTTTCAATTTCTTTTCAGATGATTTTCTTTTTCTTTTTCCATAATCTTCCTCCTGGGCTTCCCAGGTGGTGCTAGTGATAAAGAAGCTGCCTGCCAATGCTCGAGACATAAGAGATGCGGGTTCTATCCCTGGGTCAGGAAAATCCCCTGGAGGAGGGCACACAACCCACTCCAGTATTCCTGCCTGGAGAATCTCCCATGGACAGAGGAGCCTGGCGGACGAGAGCCCAACAGATCAAAAAGAGTCAAAAACGACTGAAGCGACTAAGCACACACACATGGTCCTCCTCCTAGCCTGTCTTGCAAGTCAGTCAGTCAGTTCAGTCACTCAGTCATATCCAGATCTTTTCCATTCCATGGACTGCTGCACGCCAGGCTTCCCTGTCCGTCACCACCTCCCAGGAATTTACTCAAACTCATGTCCGTTGAGTCAGTGATGCCATTCAACCATCTCATCCTCTATCATCCCCCTTCTCCTCCAACCTTCGATCTTTCCAAGCATCAGGGTCTTTTCCAACGAGTTGGCTCTTCGCATCAGGTGTCCAAAGTATTGGAGCTTCTTTAGCATCAGTTCTTTAGTGAATATTCAGGGTTGATTTCCTTTAGGATTCACTGGTTTGATCTCCCTGCAGTTCAAGGGACTCTCAAGAGTCTTCTCCAACACCACAGTTCAAGAGCATCAATTCTTCGGTGCTCTGCTTTCTTTATAGTCCAACTCTCACATCCATATATGCCTACTGGAAAAACCATAGCTTTGAATAAATGGAGTTTGTCAGCAAAGCAATGTCTCTGCTTTTTAATATGCTGTCTAGGTTGGTCATTAGTGATGTCATTAGTGATTAGACCATCACTAGTGAAAAGGGCCTCTTGAGCAAGGAAGACATTGAACACATGGTTCAAGAAGCAGAGAAGTACAAAGCTGAAGATGAAAAGCAGCGGGATAAGGTGTCTTCAAAGAATTCGCTTGAATCCTATGCCTTCAACATGAAAACTACTGTTGAGGATGAGAAAATTCAGGGCAAGATTAATGACGAAGACAAACAGAATATTCTTGACAACTGTAATGAAATTATCAACTGGCTAGATAAGAACGAGACTGCAGAGAAGGAAGAATTTGAACATCAGCAGAAGGAGCTGGAAAAAGTCTGCAACCCCATCATTACCAAGCTGTACCAGAGCACAGGAGGCATGCCTGGGGGAATGGCAGGAGGAATGCCTGGGGGCTTCCCCGGTGGTGGAGCTTCTCCATCAGGTGGTGCCTCCTCTGGGCCCACCATTGAAGAGGTTGATTAAGCCAGCCTAGTATAGATTTGAGGCCTTCCCTTGTAGCTCACTCGATAAAGACTCTGCCAGCAGTGCAGGAGACCCAGGTTCGATACCTGGGTTGGGAAGATCCCCTGGAGAAGGAAATGGCAACTCACTCCAGTATCCTTGCCTGGAAAATCTCATGGACAGAGGAGCTTGGTGGGCTGAAGTCCATGGGGTCACAAAGAGTTGGGCACAACTGAGTGACTAACACAACGAGGTTGGTCATAGCTTTTCTTCCCAGGAGCTCTTCTTTTAATTTCATGGCTGCAGTCACCACCTGCAGTGATTTTGGAGTCCAAGAAAATAAAGTCGGCCACTGTTTCCATTGTTTCCCCATCTATTTGTCATGAAGAGATGGGACCAGATGCCCATCTCTGAAGAAACATTAGTTTCTTCAATGTTGAGTTTTAAGCCAGCTTTTTTACTCTCCTCTTTCACTTTCATCAAGAGGCTCTTCAGTTCCTCTTTGCTTTCTACCAAAGGGTAGTGTCATCTGTAAATCTGAGGTTATTGATATTTCTCCCGGCAATTCCAGCTCGAGCTTCATCCAGCCTGGCATTTTGCATGATGTACTCTGCACTTTCCATACTCCTTGACATACTCCTTTCCCAATTTGGAACCAGTCTGTTGTTTCATGTCTGGTTCCAATTGTTGCTTCTTGACCTGCATACAGATTTCTCAGGAGGCAGGTAAGGTGGCCTGGTATTCCCATCTCTTGAAGAATTTTCCATAGTTTGTTGTGATGCACATAGTCAAAGGCTTTGGCATAGTCAATAAAGCAGAAGTAAGTATTTTTCTGTAACTCTATTGTTTTTTCTATGATCCAACAGACGTTGGCTATTTGATCTCTGGTTTCTCTGCCTTTTCTAAATCCAGCTTGAACATCTGGAATTTCTCAGTTCATGTATTGTTGGAGCCTGGCTTGAAGAATTTTGAGCATTACTTTACTAGTGTGTGAGATGAGTGCAATTATGCTGTAGTTTGAACATTCTCTGACATCGCCTTTCTTTGGGATTGAAATGAAGCTGACATTTTCCAGTCCTGTGGCCACTGCTGAGTTTTCCAAATTTGCTGGCATATTGAGTGCAGCACTTCCATAGCATCATCCTTTAGGATTTGAAATAGTTCAGATGGAATTCCATCACCTCCACTAGCTCTGCTCATAGTGATGCTTCCTAAGTTTCACTAGACTTCACATTCCAGGATGTCTGGCTCTAGGTGAGGGATCACACCATCATGGTTACCTGGGTCATTAAGATCTTTTTTTTGTATAGTTCTTCTTTATATTCTTGCCGCCTCTTCTTAATAACTTCTACTTCTGTTATGTCCACATCATTTCTGTCCTTTATTGTGCCCGTCTTTGCATGAAATGTTCCCTTGGTGTCTCTAATTTTCTTGAAGAGATCTCCAGTCCTTCCCATTCTATTGTTTTCTTCTATTTCTTCGCGTCGATCACTGAGGAAGGCTTTCTTATCTCTCCTTGCTATTCTTTGGAACTCTGCATTCAGATGGGTATATCTTTCCATTTCTTCTTTGCCTTTCACTTCTCTTCTTTTGTCAGCTATTTGTAGACCTCCTCACTTTGCCTTTTAGCATTTCTTTTTCTTGGGATTGTCTTGCAAAGGCCTCTGACAAATCACTGTGTATGCTGAAATGCAAAATCACTAGAATATTTGTCATAACAAGATGAAATGAGAAGCACAACTTGCTATGAAGTATCCCAATAAACTTCATTCTTCTCTCAAGCTAAACAGATGTGGTCTATGGGTAGTTTGGGTTAGCTAAACTGGCAATCCTCTCTAATGTGTTTGATACTCGAGTTAGAGACTTCCCTTGTGGTCCAGTGGTTAAGACTTCGCCTTCCAATGCAGGGGGTGCAGGGTCAGTCTCTGGTGGGGGAGCTAAAAATCCCACATGCCTCGGGGTCAAAAGACCAAAACACAAAACAGAAGCAAAATTGTAACAGATTCATGAAGACTTTTAAAATGGTCCACATCCGGAAAAAAAAAAAAAAAAAAGTAAAGGTGTCGTGGCTTCTTTTTTCCTCCTAATTCTTATGATTTACTCAGTGGTTTTGAGTTTTCCGGCCAACAGGTGTAGTAAGAAAGTATTTCCATCTTTGCTTATGCATCTCCCTTGTGGAACAGCTTCCCTTGAGGCTATATCACTACAGTAATGTTACTAGGATGATTAAGTACGGAGAAAACTATTTTTCATAATATTTTATTTATTTTTAAAATTTGTATTGAAATATAGCTGATTTACAAGTTGTGTTAGCATTAGGTGTACAGCAAAGTGTTTGAGTTATACATACACCTACGTATTTACTGTTTTTTAGATTCTTTTCTATTATAGGTTATTATAAGATGCTAATATGATTCCCTGTAGTAGATAGCAGGTCCTTGCCTATTATCAACTTTATATATAGTACTGTGTATATTTTAATCCCAAATTCCTAATTTATCCTGCTGGACTTTTCCCTTTTGGTCACCATAAGCTCCTGTTCTTTGTCTGTGAGGCTACTGAAACTGGTAGACTTCGGTACTTATCTATTTTGGGATCTGTAGCGCCCCCTTATGGTTGCCATGTTTATCCACTTAGACAGTTTACTTTTTCTCTTTAAACACAGTGCTTGTCAGACATAACAAGAACATTAGCTTCAGGATAATTTTCAAAGAATGCAAATGATGTCATGGCCTTCTAATCTTAACTAGAGCTTGCTTTCAATAAGCATTTGATGCCTTGTAAGCATCTTTTCTTGTCTCCTATTTACTGCTCTTCTATGTTTCCTGTTTTCTTTCTTTTCTGGAATAAATTACTTAGTTGCACAAGGACAACCTTACATTATTCCCGGTCAACACCAGGCTAGAAATACATACAAATTTTTTTCATCTATAAGGACAAACTCAAAGCATTTGATGGAGAAGGAAATGGCAACCCACTTCAGTGTTTTTGCCTGGAGAATCCCGGGTACGGGGGAGCCTGGTGGGCTGCCGTCTATCGGGCTGCAGAGTCTGATAAGACTGAAGCGACTTCGCAGCAGCAGCAGCCAAGCATTTGAAAAATGAAAAGTGTTCTTGTAGCCATCTGAAAAGATCTGAAACATTCTTTCAACTTTAGTGCAACTATTCTCCTGCTTTGCAAACAACATGCTTCCTGTTAACTGGAAGGAAAAGAAATTTCCCTGACGTTTTTCCCCACTCAGCCCTCTTCAAGATAATTCCTTTCATTGCTTTAGGAAGTCAATCACACTAACAGGTACCAGCAATTTTGTGCCTGCCTTGGGCTAAATAGAGCAGGTGACAAAAACCCTTTCAGGTTGTCAGGTATTAATGTAAAATACCCCTAGACCTCACTGCTTATTCATCTTCATCTAGTTGACGAACGCTTTTCCCATGTTCTTACATGTTGGTAAATTAAAGAAACCTTCCAGACAGTTCTGTCAACAGTTTAGTGAAACTTACCTCATTAGTGAAGTTGAGCTGCCGCATGAGTGTGATTTAATTCCATTGAATTATCACTCAAAAATGCCGAGATGCTTGGGTTTCATATACCAGATAGAACATAAGGTGCTAACATTGCCATGTTTCCAGTTGATGAGAGAGGAAACAAGCAAAAAAAAATGCAGGGCCCCTGTCTCCACCTGCCCCCCTTCCCCAACATAATGATGCTAATGTCAGCTCCTGAGCAGAATATTATGTTTCCCTGTAGATCAAAAACATCCCCACGGATCATTTTCTTTTCAAATCTACAAAGGAAAGCATGAATGCTGACTGCTATCTTTATTTCCTTGTCCACTTACAGAACTCACTGATACACAGACCAATCTGAAGGAGAAAGTTGGTTTGCAGAGTCTAGGTAGCATTTATTATATGTTAGTGAAATTTTTTATTGTAAAATATTATTTCTGACCTGCTGTAAGTAATATCAAGTTTCATCCATAGCAAAACAGTACATGACATTAATTATTTTGCTTTAGTTCTACATTTATTGTGATTTTTACATTATTCCGAGGTGAGCTGTGTCAAGAGAAGGACAAGAACTGATTGTAAGGAAACCATGCATGCTTCACATTTTGTTAAGCTCCCCTTTGCAGAACACATTTGTAATTGTTTCCCTGGTTATTCCAGTAATCATCATGATAAGATCAAGGTGTGAATTTTTTCATTATTGTGATCTGCCAAGTTAGTCAGCCTAACCTATAGAAATTGAGGATAGTCTCTTTAATAGGTAAAGTATATTGTGTGTTAGTCACTCAACTGCATCCAACTCTTGGTGACCCTGTGGACTGCAGTCCACCAGGCTTCTCTGTCTAGGGAATTCTCCAGGCAACAGTACTAGAGTGGGTAGCCATTCCCTTCTCCAGGGGATCTTTCTAACCCAGAGACTGAACCCAGATCTGCATTGCTTCAGATTCTTTACCACCTGAGGCACCAGGGGAGCCCACAACAGGTAAAGACAAAGCCAAATAACTGTATGTGCTGCTGTGCTTAGTCACTCATTCATGTCTGACTCTTTGCGACCACATGTACTGTAACCCGTCAAGCTCCTCTCTCCATGGGATTCTCCAAGCAAGAATACTGGAGTGGGTTGCCATGCCCTCCTCCAGGGGATCTTTCCAACCCAGGGATTGAACCCAGGTCTCCCACATTGCAGGCAGATTCTTTACCATCTGAGCCACCAGGAAAGTGAATAATAGGTAAAGACAACCAAAAAACTATATAAGCAGGTCTAAGTAAATCAGCCTGATGTATCACAGACTGGTGAGCTACCTGTCATAATCATAAAAGCTTCCTATGGGACATATTCTGTATCGTACATGGATTAGTGTTTTCTTTTAACAGCCCTAAGTGCTTGTCTTTATTCTGGTCACCATCCTGTAGATAAGGAAGATGCAACTTATTGAAGCAGAAGTCAAAGTTATCCAGCTCACTAATGGGAGAATCAACATGTGAACCCCAAACCCATGCCCTGAACATCTAGGCAGGACTAGGGTCACAATTATGCAGTCACAGAGTCAGAGCCCAGTCGAAGTTCTGAATGCCCTCATTGGTCACCAAGGTTCTCCAAAGCAATGTACTTCAGTCGCTTGCGTTTGGCCTCCTGGTTATTGGGCAGGGAAGTGGCAGAGTTCTGCAGTTGTTGTCCTCTTCTGTCAGAGTAGATTAGCTCTGGCCCTAGAGCGGGCCTTTTGTGCGCTGCAATCCAGGTCACAGGACAATGAATAAAACCCTGCAGTTTGTGGAGGCCTGGCTAGTCCCCGTGACAGCACACTCGACCTTACCTGCTTGCTGTGCTCTTATGGTCCTGAAGATTGTAAATTAGACGGCTGCTTTCTTAGCCCTCTTACCTTTCTCCAACCTCTCTCCACTGACCCTCCGTGTACCTGTCAGGCTTCACCAAAGATGCACTAAATCCTAACTGGTAGAAAACTGACTCTGCATAACGGTGGGTGAAAAAAGCGAGGGGGCCTTATATTCCTATTCAGATGGCAGCCCACTTTACCTGAGAAATAAAGAGGGAGACAATAAAATAAAGATGCCTGGGAGAAAAATCTCAGAAAGAGCACATTTGCATACTCTCTTTTTTTTTTCTTCTAAAAGTAGAGCGAAGAGGCCAAAATCAAACTAATGCAAGTGTATTTTTTTCTGTAATTTCTACTGATGGAATAAAATCCATAAGCAAGCAACCTCTGAGATTGCTATAGACACAGAACTTAATGAGTTCCACTATTCCTTAATTATTTCCACTGTATCTATTTTACACGGGAAACACAAAGGCAGGGTGTCAGTGGGGGATTGTACCAGATGTGGGAAACCTCATCTGAGAAGCAGAGAAGATGGTGGAGAGAAGTTGGTTCTGGAATATCAAGCACAAGCTCTACCACTATTGACTTGTGTTACATAATGTTTGGGAGATTAAATAAGATCTCAGAATTCCCTTTCAATTCTAAAATTTTAAGTCAGCCCCACCATCATATGATTCTTTAGGAGTGAATATAAGCTCACCTGCTACCACTGACACCGTATTTTAGTCTTCTCAAAGTGTGGTTCCCAGACTGGCAGAATCAAGATCACTTGTTAAAAATGCAAAGGCTTAGCATCACCCTGTAACCAAGTCCAAACATGGTATGACGGGTTAGTAAATCGAGAGAAGGGTTATTGGGGCAATGCACAGTGACTTTATTTGGAAAGGCAGCAGATTGAGAAGGTGGTGAACTAGTGTCCTGAAGGATCATCTTCCCCTTGTTGGAATTCAGGCTTCTTTTATACTAAGAGAAGGGGAGTGAAGTCCTGGTTTCAGCCACACTCTTTAGAGGATGTGTTAATTTCTTTCATCCTGTAGCCATTCACAGGTCAGGATGTTTCCTGTGAGCGATACAAGGTAGTTTTCCTTAACGCTCATTACTTGTGAGGCAGGGTTTCTGGAGGTAGACCATTATGTAGAATTTAAGCTTCTAGGAAGTGATTAACTTGTAATAGAATATAGAAGTTTTTCCCTATTACAACCTAACACCTTACTGTATTAGCGATTCTGGTGGTGGGGCCCCAGTAATATGTGAATTAACATAGCTCCCAGGTGATTCTCATGCATGGCCAAGTTTGAGACCCACTGACCTAATACTTGCATGATGGTCTGTTTACACATATGTTTCTCCATGTATTCTATGATACACTTCTTGGAGTGGAAACTGCATTGGCTTTGGTCTAACTTTAGCTCATAGATTATGAGTGAGTCATGGCCTTTGCTTTCCCAGAGATTATGATCAAGTAAGGAACATAAAACTGGCAACTCTCAATGTATGAAAGAGACAGGCTCCTCTTATCATTCTGAGAATTACAAGTGTGGGAGTGACATTTGAAATCATATGTGGTAATTTTTGATAGCAAAGTATAAAATGTCACTTAAAATTCATATCTACTGATAAACTGGCAGAGAAACATCTTTGATTCTCTAGAAAATGATCAGCATGCCAATATCACTTGGACATGTCAGCAAATGTTTTGATACAGGGAAAAAGACCTGAGTACAATACGCCAAGCCTTTGAAAAAGTCATCACAAAACTTCCCAAGCGAGGACAAAGTTCCTAACCTTCCTCAGAAAGAAGAGTCCCCAGTAAATGAAAGGACGTTTCATTGTCACTCCTTGCTTCAAACCACATTCAGCCAAGCCACGATTAGTTTGAAAATGGTTACAATTTTCAGATTTTACCTTCTCCTCACCATGGAAAATCCCATGGATGGAGGAGCCTGGTAGGCTGCAGTCCATGGGGTCGCTGAGGGTCGGACACAACTGAGCGACTTCACTTTCACTTTTCAACTTCATGCATTGGAGAAGGAAATGGCAACCCACCCCAGTGTTCTTGCCTGGAGAATCCCAGGGATGGAGGAGCCTGGTGAACTGCCGTCTATGGGGTCGCACAGAGTCGGACACGACTGAAGCGACTTAGCAGCAGCAGCAGCAGCACCCTTTTAATAAAAGTGAGCCTACTCTTTTTATGAACTTGTTAAAAAAAAAGAACTAATGACAACACGTGGTTTAGGTGACTGAAGAGTTAGTGCATCAATGTGTTTCCCTTCAGCGTTTCTTCTTTGTCTTATTTTTCTTAATAAGCTACACATGCATGAATTACATGCACACAGCTCTTCACTCGTTCATTCGTTCATGAAGTGGTCATGCCTACTTCCCATTCCAAACCTTTTCACCCTATCATGCCTCTTTTACCTGACAGGATCCTTCCTGTTTATTGCATTAGAAGGTGGAGGGTGTAGTAGCCCTATTTATGTGGGTGAGAAATGTTGGGAGAGACGAGAAGGTGGGTAGAAAGGACAGTGTGGACTTGGTGTATCTGAACAAATATGTGGACATTCTTTCCAACATGTGCAGATCCAGGGCTCAGAGGGAAGATGTGTGATGACTTAACGATGCACGTGGTAGTTTCAAGTCCACATGTAGACGAGATCATTGCAGAGATTAAGTAAAAGGGAACGAGCTCTGAACTTAGAGTAGCTTCCCAGTAAACGTTTGCTGTCTGTGGCATCTTCACTTGGATATTTACTACCAGTATGTGTGTCATTGGATCTTCCCCAATGGCTCAGCAGTAAAGAATCTGCTTGCAATGCAGGAACGAAAGTTTGATCCCTGGGTTAAGATCCCCTGGAAGAGGAAATAGCAATCTATTCCAGTATTCTTGCCTGGAAAATCCCAAGGACAGAGGAGCCTGGTGGGCTACAGTCCATGGGGTCGCAAAGAGTTTGATGCAACTGAGCACTCACGCATGAGCGTCATGATCCTTTTAGGTGTCATGATCTGCGCCTTGGTTGTTAAATTTGCTCATCCCCTATGTTCATTATGGATTCTAACTCTCAAAAGTCACTTTAAAGAGAGAAATTCCTAGAAAGTTTTGGATAATCGAACGGCAGCTCAGTGGATGGAACACTTCCAAGATAAATACTGAAAATAGGTTTTAACTCTCACCCATTTTGAGGATAAGAAAAGAAGTGTTTTGTAGAAGAAAAATCCAACAGAAGCTATAATCAGAGAAGAAATACTGGCAGGGACCTTGGAGACTGAACCTGAAGCACTTACTTCCTATGAGAGGAAACTGAGGCAAAGAAAAGTTAAGAAGCTAAAGCAAGGGCTCCTGCTTAAAATCAGCAGAAATCTCAAGCCATGTCAACTGAATAGCAGATTGAAAGATAGAATATTTACTATAAATTCTGATAATGCTGAGAGTGCTCCTAGAACTTAAAGGATCAGAATAATGGCCAGTTACCTAATATCAAATTAAAACTCTAAAATTTCAATTGTATTTTACTTAATTAAAAAAGGAAAGTAAGTTCTGTTATTAGTGAACTTTAAAAAATGCTTTTTAAAAATAATAATAACAATAATAAGTATTATAATAAATAATAAACATAACATAATTATTATAATAAATCTAATACTAATTTTTATAGTTGTTATTATCCTGGCAGCACTGTGCTGCATCCAGGATCTTAGTTCCCCAACCAGGGATTGAACTCATGTACCCTGCAGCGCAAGGGTGGAGTCTTAACCACAGGACCAATAGGGAAGTCCCTAAGCTGACTTCTTGACTTAAGTTTCATTGTTGTTTTTTTCTTCAAACTTTTTTTTTTAAGAGGAGAACGTGGATTGGAATAGGTAGTATCAGGTAACTTTTAGCTCCAAAGGGGTGTGGTTTGAAACAGATAACATTAGGTCACTTTTAGCTTCAAAAATGTGACATCCTATAATTTTTAAAAATCACAATATACTTGTATGAGGAAGGATGAGAATGCCAGTAAATCAAATACTAACATTCATGCCGACATTTTATAATTATAAAAAGATTCAAAATTCGTGACCAACACAATCAGTTGTAAAGTGAAGATTTTGCTTGCTTTGTTCTATTTTGACAATCTGTATACATAGCTCTGCAAAACACTTTTCGAATCATCATAGACATGGCTGACTTCTACAGTTTATAGTGCCATACTATAACCTTCAAAGGAGAACTTCAGACTACTTTTATTTTAGAACAAGCAAAAGTAACAGTCCTTCTTTCTTTATACCCTATGCTTTTTTTCTACAAGATAATGAATGTTTTAAGTGTGAAAGCCCAAATTTCCCAAGTACCTAATGTTTCTTTAAAAAGAACAGACACTACCTTTTTCTCTGACTTCCCACCACATAAATTGGTAGTGGTGGGGGGATGGGAAAAGTGAGTTTTAGTTATAAAAGAAATGATCGTCTCTAATATTCTCTTCCAGTTCTTCAAGTGAGTCACTATAGCTGATATCTATAAAACATCTTTTATGTGCAGCCAGAATTCAAGAACATGCCAATTATTTATTCATCTGATGTTAATTTTTTATTTATTATTCATTGAACAGACATTTTTCAGCCTTGACTTGTGAGGTAGGTGATCANGAAATGATCGTCTCTAATATTCTCTTCCAGTTCTTCAAGTGAGTCACTATAGCTGATATCTATAAAACATCTTTTATGTGCAGCCAGAATTCAAGAACATGCCAATTATTTATTCATCTGATGTTAATTTTTTATTTATTATTCATTCAACAGACATTTTTCAGCCTTGACTTGTGAGCTAGGTGATCAGGTTAAAAAAAAAATCTGATGTAACAACTAGCAGTTGCTTTCACTGAACTGTGGGAGGAAACTCTTCTACTAGGCAGAACTTTTCAAAAACAACTTAGAGCATGATAAAGAATAATTATGGAGGTTGATCACTAAAAGAAAAAGAGATAACATTCCTTCATCATTGCCCTTGTCAAATCAACTTGTAAAATCACTAGGAGTCTCTAAATCTTTTGATTTAGGGAAAGACTGGAGATCTCTTCAACAAAATTAGAGATACCAAGGGAACATTTCATGCAAAGATGGGCTCGATAAAGGACANAGCTTGAAGCCAACTTTTTCACTCTCCTCTTTCACTTTCATCAAGAGGCTTTTGAGTTCCTCTTCACTTTCTGCCACAAGGGAGGTGTCATCTGCATATCTGAGGTTATTGATATTTCTCCCAGCAATCTTGATTCCAGCTTGTGCTTCTTCCACCCCAGCGTTTCTCACTTTACTACTAATCCATGTTACCCACTTTAAACTTTTTATGGAACATTTTGCTAACTATAATACAAAATCTTGAGAACATTTGTGAACCATAGAAATAGCCTTGAACTTTGATCTTACAAAAAGAAATTCATTATACCTTGACTTTATCAGCTGAGAATAGATTCCTGTTTACATAGAACCTTAATTTTTAGGGTAATGGTATATACAATTAAGGTAGAAACTTAACAATAATGAGTCAAATAAATGTGGACTATAGGTACTTTATTTTAACTTTACTTAATGATTTTTAGCCTCCTTTTGATGACTGAGAGCAGAGGTCCCTGACCTCAAGGATCTAATGCCTGATGATCTGGGGTCGAGGTGATATAATAATAATAATAGAAATAAAGTGCACAATAAGTGTAATGTGCTTGAATCATCCCCAAATCATCCCTCCTCCACTAGGTCCATGGAAAAATTGTCTTCCATATAACCAGTCCTGGGGACTGCTGATCTAAAGCTTCCCTTCCCAGTAAGGTAGCCACTGGTCACATGTGGCTCTTGAGCACTTGAAATACAGCTAGTCAGAATAGAGACTTAGCACCAAAGATAAAAAAATACCTCATTAATGATTTGTATATTGATTGCATATTGGATTGAGAATACTTGGGATATATGGGTTCAATAAAATATGATATTAAAATGACTTTCACATGTTTCATTTTACTCTTTTCAAATGGCTATTGGAAAACTTTAATTTACACATGTGGCTCCTATTTTATTTCCACTGGGCAGAACTCATCTAGATGTGTATTCTACTGTGATAGAATAGGTACAAGGACCGCTACATACCAACTATATTTTTTATGCTTATGAACTAAGAGTGGTTTCAATAACTGATCCACAAAGTTTCCCTAAATTGTACTCTGATGAGTGAATAAGTGACTGACAAATCTTAGTTTTCTCAGAGCACCTAAGCTCTATAGACCACAGAAGACGAATTCTCCCTGGCAGCTTAACAGACTTTCTCCCTGCTGAAGTTCCAAATTGTTGAAAAGCATTTACACCAGTTTCATGAGGATGAATTGAGGGTGAATGGATCAAGTGAATGGCATTCTATTCTAGATCCACTCCTCATGTCAAGCTTTTTAAACTGTATACATATATTTATTTATCTTTGGCTGCATTGGGTCTTCATTGTGCACAGGCTTTCTCCAGTTGCAGCAGGTGAGGGCTACTCTCTAGCTGCACTGTGCAGGCTTCTCCTTGCAGTGGCTTCTCTTGCTGTGGAGCACGGACTGTAGGGCGTTTGGGCTTCAGTAGCTGCGGCACGTGGCCTCTGCAGTTGCGGCTCCCAGGGTCTAGAGCACAGGCTCAATAACTGTGGCACTGGGCTTAGTTGCTCCGTGGCATGTGTGACCTTCCCGGATCAGGGATCAAACCCATGTCTCCTGCATTGGCAGGCAGATTCTTTACTACTGAGCCACAGGGGAAGCCCCTCAAACTTTGTTGATCATCATTCGACCTATGTATTGTTTACATTTATCCTCATGCAGTTTCAACACAGCTAAAAAGGATTAACTCAAGTGAAGAACTAATTTACCCTGAAGCAACTCGAGACTTAAGTTTGAAAGTAAAACTCCATGTGAATTTTTGTTCATGACCTGTACATATATTTAGAATGCAGTAGAGAATTGAAGATTAGATCCTTCCCACAGAAACAATAAACAGCAAAAAATTGTAGACAAATGATTTAATGATCCAAACTAGGCATTTGATTTGGGGTGTTCATAGAAATTCCTCTTGAAAAAACCAGACGATATGGGACAATGGAAATATGAGTGTTTGGTGAGAAGAGCAAGGAAGGTTCTCTGACTTCTAGGAAACTTCCTATCTGTCTTGGGAGTACTGTACTTGGGGCATGCTCTGATAACTTCTAAAAGTGAGCCTATAGCAGGTATAATTGCAAGAGTTATGAAGAAGGAAAGAAAACAATTTCACACTATTGAGAAAAGGACTAGAGCCTTAATTTGCTCACCTGTGTGTAGGATGCTGTATAAAAGTTGGAAATTTACCTGCCATCTCTCTCAGTTTATTTAGAGAAATTTCTGCTTGCTTAGACTTTCTTTGGGAAATGTAATACTTGCTGAAAAGGTCAAATTGAGATTTAGACTACCTATACATATTTCCCCCACCAAACAGAAGTTATCTGTGCCTCTCCAAACAAGCTCTATCAATGCCTTTGAGTCGTGTTATGGCTTCATACGCCAAACGATTCACTGATGTGTGAAAAGACCAGTAAATCAGCAAGTTGCTTGTTCTGTGTAAACTCAGCTAGCTGATGTGCTTGAGTTATTGGACTGGGCAGTGCAACGGTTTGGTGCCATGAATTTCTAGTCCTTGGTGAGACAGAAGTTCAGCAACTGTTATTTCTCACCGAGGAAGTGCTTGTGAATATGACAACCAAATTTCTAAACAGTGCCATCCAGAACTCATTGAATATCCTCATCAATTATAGTTGATACGAACAGCCATTGAATTGTCAGAGACTTAGGCTGTCTCTTTAATTATAAAGGGCACTATGGTGTGGCATTGAAGAGCAAAGATGCTGGAGTCAAACTGGGCTCTGCTCCCTGCAAGTTGTGTGACCCTAAGTACTCACCACTCTGAAGAAGAGAAAAGAGCCCTCTCTTTATCATGCAAGGATAGAGAAATAAGTCTGCAAGCCAAGAAGAAAACACTGACCAAACACTGAACCTGCCTGCACTCTGACCTTGAACTTCCCAGCCTCCAAAGCTGTGAGAAATATATGTTGGTTGTTTAAGCCACTGTCTATGGTATTTTGTCATAGCAATCCAAGTAGGTGGCGCTAGTGGTAAAGAATCCGCCTGCCAATGCAGGAGACACAAGAGACATGGGTTCGATCCCTGGGTCAGAAAGATCCCCTGGAGAAGGAAATGGCAACCCAATCTAGTATTCTTGCTTGGAGTCTCACATGGACAGAGGAGCCTGGCGGGCTACAGTCCATGGGGTCATAAAGAGTCAGACACAACTGAGCACAGCACAGAACTCTGTCTATTGTATTTTGTTACAGCAACCCAAAGTGACTATGACAACAGCTAACATTTGTTACGCATTTATTCTGTGCCAGACACTGTTCTTAACATTCTCATATCAATTAATTTTCATAACTTCATGAAATGTTTGTCATTATTATCTCATTACCTTATGTTGAAGATGGATACCAAGGCACAGAGAAGTTATATGCCCAAGATCACCCAGCTAGACAATGATCACACTAATATTAAAACACAAGCAATGTGTTTTGGGTTCCATAAGCATTTTACTAGATTGAGAGAATTTTTTTTCTCAAGAGATGATCTTGTGATGAAGACTCAAATTCCTTTCTCCTCTGAATTTCTAAAATGCTACAATTCTTACGAAGAAAACTAGACATTCAATACTGTGTACAAGCGTAAAACTTTGTCATCAGAGGGATGTGGTTGCATATCTTGGTTTATTCACCTACTAGGTATGTAAATTTGGACAAGATAATGCATTCCTTACAAGTAACTCCCCATAGCATCTCTGTTCTTCATCTGAAAAATAGTGATAAAATACCAGTTCCATAGGGGGTTTTATAAAGGATGAAAGGAAATAATTCATATCAATTCCTTAGTATGGACCTTATATATAGTAAGAGCTCAATATATGATAACAAATATTATTGTTCCTGACAATTTGTCTCTAATGTTCCTGTTGGTGACTATCTGAATGGTTTCAGCTAAGTGTAACACTTCTTGTTCCAATGATTTTGCAGTTTTGAAACTGATAAAAAACCATGATGATTTATTATGGATGTAATATAACCCATTCCCTTGTGCTTGAAAACTTCATTAAAGTTGAACTCTGTACACAGTTGGAAGGTAGCTAACAATACACTACAAAACAATTAATTAAATTAATAATAATAATAATAAATTTTAATTAAATAATTAAAATGATAACTTATTATTTTTTTAATTAAGGTCCCATTGTGAACCAAGGACTATTCCAGGTATTTTATGTACAACACTCCTAGAAATAAAACTACCATATGACCCAGCAATTCCTCTACGGGACATATGCCCAGAAAAAACTATAATTCAAAAAGACACATGTACCTCAGTGTTCATTGCAGCACTATTTAAATATCCAGGACATGGAAGCAACCTAGATATCCATTGACAGGTGAATGGATAAAGAAGTTGTGTTATATATATGCAATGGAATATTATTCAGCCATGTAAAGAAACAAAATTGGGTCATTGGTAGAGACATAAGTAGACCTAGAGACTGTCATACAGAGTGAAGTAAGTCAGAAAGAAAAAAAATCACAAATATTGTATAATAACACGTGTGGAATCTGAAAATGGTATAGATGATCCTATTTGCAAAACAGAAATAGAGACACAGATATAGCGAACAAACGTATGGACACCAAGGGAGGAAGGAGGGGTGGGATGAATTGAGAGATTGGGGTTGACATAAATACACTATTGATACTACATGTAAAATACATAACTTATGAGAACCTACTGTATAGCTCAGGGAGCCCTACACAGTGCTCTCTGCTCAGTTCAGTTCAGTCTCTCAGTCGTGTCCAACTCTTTGTGACCCCATGAACTGCAGCACGCCAAGCTTCCCTGTCTGTTAATTGCCAGAGTTTACCCAGACTCATGTCCATCGAGTCAGTGATGCCATCCAACCATCTCATCCTCTGTCGTCCCGTTCTCCTGCCTTCAATCTTTCCCAGCATCGAGGTCTTTTCAAATGAATCAGCTCTTCGCATGAGGTGGCCAAAGTATTGGAGTTTCAGCTTCAACATCAGTCCTTCCAATGAACACCCAGGACTGATCTCCTTTAGGATGGACTGGTTGGATCTCCCTGAAGTCCAAGGGACTCTCAAGAGTCTTCAACACCACAGTTTAAAAGCATCAATTCTTCGGTGCTCAGCTTTCTTCACAGTGCAACTCTCACATCCAACATGACTACTGGAAAAACTATAGCCCTATAGCCTTGACTAGACAGACCTTTGTTGACAAAGTAATGTCTCTGCTTTTGAATATGCTGTCGAGGTTGGTCATAACTTTCCTTCCAAGGAGTAAGTGTCTTTTAATTTCATGGCTGCAATTACCATCTGCAGTGATTTTGGAGCCCCCCAAAATAAAGTCTGTCACTGTTTCCATTGTTTCTCCTTCTATTTGCCATGAAGTGATGGGACCAGATGCCATGATCTTTGTTTTTGAATGTTGAGTTTTAAGCCAGCTTTTTCACTCTTCTCTTTCACTTTCATCAAGAGGCATTTTAGTTCTTCACTTTCTGCAATAAAAGTGGTGTCATCTGCATATCTGAGGTTATTGATATTTCTCCTGGCAACCTTGATTCCAGCTTGTGCTTCATCCAGCCTGGCATTTTTCATGATGTACGCTGCATAGATGTTAAATAAGCAGGGTGACAATATATAGCCTTGACATACTCCTTTCCCAATTTGGAACCAGTCTCTTGTTCCATGTCTGGTTCTAACTGTTGCTTCCTGACCTCCATACAGATTTCTCAGGAGGCGGATAAGGTGGTCTGGTATTCCCACCTCTTTAAGACTTTTCTGCAGTTCGCTGTGATCCACACAAAGGCTTTGGCATAGTAAATAAAGCAGAAGTAGATGCTTTTCTGGAACTCTTTAGCTTTTTCTAGCATCCAACAGATGTTGACAATTTGATCTCTAGTTCCTTTGCCTTTCCTAAATCCAGCTTGAACATCTGGAAGTTCACATTTCATGTACTGATGAAGCCTGGCTTGGAAAATTTTGAGCACTACTTTGCTAGCATGTGAGATGAGTGTAATCATGTGGTAGTTTGAACATTCTGAGACCTGGGTTTGATCCCTGGGTTGGGAAGATCCCTGGAAAAGGAAAAGGCTACCCACTCCAATATTCTGGCCTGGAGAATTCCATGGACTGTATAGTCCATGGGGTCACAAAGAGTCGGACAGGACTGAGTGACTTTCACTTTCATTTTGAACATTCTTTGGCATTGCCTAGAGGTTAAAGTGTCTGCCTCTAATGTGGGAGACCTGGGTTCGATCCCTGGGTTGGGACAATCCCCTGGAGAAGGAAATGGCAGCCCACTCCAGTATTCTCACCTTGAGAATCCCATGGATGGAGGAGCCTGGTGGGCTACAGTCCATGGGGTCGCAAAGAGTCAGACACGACTGAGCAACTTAACTTTCACTTTCACTTTTCTTTGGGAACGGAATGAAAATAGATCTTTTCCAGTCCTGTGGCCACTGCTGAGTTTTCCAAATTTGCTGGCATATTGAGTGCAGCACTTTAACAGAATCATCTTTTAGGATTTGAAACAGCTCAACTGGAATTCCATTTAATGCTCTATGGTGGCCTAAATGGGAAGGAAATCCAAAAAAGAGGGGATATATGTATATGTATAGTTGATTCACTTTGCTGGACAGTAGAAACTAATACAACATTGTAAAGCAACTACACTCCTATAAAAATTAATGAAAAAACACCGTTAGAAATTTGCTCTTATTTTTATTTCAAAGAAACTGAAGCTTGAAGCTTTTATTTTTGAAGAAACTTGAAGAGTTTGCTTGCCCATAGCTGGCTTATAAAAAGAGCTAGTATTCTAAACTTCTGCTGTCTGAGTGAGATATAGACTTGATAAATCTAGTAAAGGATAGGAATCCTACATTAGATATTACTTTTGTCTCCTCAAGTTTCATTGTGAGAATGAGAGAATAAGAGAATGAATGAATAGGAACAAAGATAACGGGGTAAAAAATGTTCAGGACATGAGCAAGGAGATGTCTCACCTGTTAATAAATTAAAAACAAACACACACAAAACCCTTTCCAAACAAGTTGGTGATCCTCAAAAGGAACAGGAGGGATCATTTGGAATTGTTCAATTTTGAAACTGACATCACTAAGAGATTTTCTTTTATCCCTTCTCTCAAATAGGCATGCTTTTCTAAGACCTTGCTTATGCTTGCAGCTAATTAGTCAACATTATTAATGACTGAGCCACCAATATCCAATCATATCGTTAATGTCTTAATGGGGAAGCTTCAGGTATTTAGGAAGGACCTGATCTTTATCATGTCATGGTGGTGAGGAGATTGTCACTTCCAGTAATTTTCTAATTGGACCCTTTCTTCTCTAGGCTTTTGGGTGAGTCATTATATTTGTCTGAGGAGGCGACTGCTATTTGTAACCCTACTTTGCCAGTGAACTTTATCCTCAGCTTCTTGAATTCAGTTCTAGCATCGTCCCATTTTGCTTGCCTCTGGCTGTTTCATTTACTCTCTCCTCATCTAATAAGATTTATTTGGGTTGAATATTCACATTACTGTTGCCTAAACCAACTTTCTTCCCTCCTGTTTTGCTTCTCTGCTGTGGAGTCATTCGATTCATGCCAGTTTTATGACTGGGGAGAGAAGTTTTACTTCTTTTTACTCTCGGTACACTCTCAGAGTCTCTGGAGGGTTGAGCAAAAGACTCGTGAGGCTGGCTGTTTATCTCAGTGGGAGCGAGGAGCCAGGGATGGGGTCAGAGGGGAGATTTTCTACTTGCCTGATTTCACAGGACCCATTTCTGTGTTTTGCAGAATGGAAAGGAAGCCTCTATCAGATTGGACAGATACACATTCTTTTTTTTTTTTTTTTTAAGACCAAAATACTAGAGAGGAGTGACCTGGTAGCAAAAGACATCCCGACATGAAGCTGTCGTGCTGGCATCGTCCTGCCAGTGGTTGCTGTCCTTCCTGCCATCTCCCAGTACCCCCAGCCCCAAAGCAAAGGGCCCCTCTGCACAAGGGTGGAGATTGCTTCCCAGCTGCAGCTGTAACAGGGGCATCTATCCTCATCTGTTCCCCATCGCTGAATTCCCCATCGCGCTTTAGAAACAAGCAGTGCAACCTCCGCCACCAGCGACACCGGCGGGAACTGGCTTTTAGAAGTAAGATTGAAGGGCTATTAGCAGGGGCGAAGGCTATAACCTAACGCTGTACAGAGAGACTGCAGCAATGAAGTGACACAGGGCTGTGGAATGGCGAGACCTGGAAGGCTCTCTAGACATCTCACTGGCCAGCTTCTTCCCTTTACAGGTGAAGAAACCCAGGTCCAAAGAGGTTAATTGACTTACCCAAGGTCATATTGTGAACTGTTGTCCTTTGGTTGTTCAGGTCTCCCTTAAACAACAACAACAAAATTTCCCCCCAAGACTTCTAAGAATTCTGAATTTATAGCCCATTGGCTTCAGTAGTTTAAATGCTTCTCTTTAGAACTCGCTCATTGGTGGTGTATCACGGGAACCTATCACGAGCTTACCCCATATGTTGTAAGTGATTAAAAATAGGGAAAGAAGTTTCTGAGCCTAATATCTTAACAGTTTAATTGAAGACTTCAGAAATAGAAATAGCAAGAGGAAAGATGAAATGCGTGATGTATGTATGCATGCAAATGCTGTATATATAGAGGGTTCTGTGGAGCAGGTGTTATGCTTTATCTTAAAGAAGCTGAACAAAACGTATTTGTGTTAGCATATAAAGGGCAATTAAATTATTATTGGGACTATCAAACAAAAATGATAAATAATTTACACTTTGTGTTCTATAGTATGAACTCTCTGTGTATGGAGTTTCCTGGGTATTTCAGCACTCGCCCACATCACTGAAAATATGCCTTCAGCCCACAAAAAAATTCCATCTAAATCTTGGCTCCTTGAAACACAGCTTCCGCTTTTTTAAAAATATTATTATTATTATTCCCATTTCACAAACATGGAAGCTGACCAGTGTGTAATGAATGCTAAGCGCTAGGTCACTTTTATGTATTTATTTATTTGGCCATGCCACAGGGCTAGTGGGAACTTAATCCCTGACCAGTAATCAAATCCATGCCCCCTGTGGTGGTGTCATGGAGCTCTACCTCCTGGACCACCAAGGAGTTCCTCCTAGCTTCCTCTCTTGACTCTTATTTCCTCATTTTTTTTTTTTTAAACACAAAGTGGTCACAATCGATGATCTTTAAGGTTCTTGCAAATTTCCACTTTCCCTTGATTAGTGAGGGGCCAAAAACAAAAAGCAAATTCCTCCAGATCTTCTAGTAGGTTTACATTTGGATCTGAGAAAAAGTCCTAAAGCACCTCAGCACTTTTAAATTATATTTTTAGTGGTGAAATACTCCTGAGGATTTTCTGTGATGTTCTCCAAGTAGCAGAGCTAGTTTTAGAGTTGTACCCTGTCGATCTTGTAGTTTCTGGATAGATTTGGGATAATTATCATGATTTCCATGGGGTAGAACAATATTTTAGGATCGTAATAATGAAACTCAAATTGTACAGGCATGACAGTTTAACAAATGTAACACATATCAGACAATTCTTATTGAATTGATGAATCTCTTTCGTCTGTCCATCAAAATAATTGTAAGAGGTAAATAAGCATTCATTTCCATGTGAACATTTCTGTATTGCTGTTGGAAAACTGTTTCTAAGGGTACAGTAGCAATAGATGCCATTGAAAGGCTCAAGCCCAGAATATTCATTTGAATAGTTCTTGTGAATGGCACAGCTCATATTTATAGGTTCCAGGTACCACTGTCTCAGATACATTGAAACAACTTTGCCAGTGCAGCATTAGCCAGTAAGAATAGTCAATACTTACTGAGTACTGTCCAACTCTTTGCAACCCCAATGGACTGCTGCCCGCCAGGCTCCTCTGTCCATGGATTTTCCAGGCAAGAATACTGGAGTGGGTTGCCAAGCCCTTCTTCAGGAGATCTTCCCAACCCAGGGGTCAAAGCCACATCTCCTGCATTGGCAGGCTGGTTCTTTAACACTAGCGCCATCTGGGAAGGCCAACTATGACCAGGGTATCTACAGTATCAGTGGGTACCAGGCTTGGCAGGCTTCCTTCCTACTAAGAACCTTCTCCTGTAGACACAAGCGTGCATCATCCAGCCCGGGTCAGAACAGTGGGGTCAGAAGCCGTTTCATTATTTAAATTTCTTATCTGCAGTGTTATATGAAATACTGTTAACCCCATGCTTTAGGATCTGTGGAATATCAACATATTTTGCAGCCTAAATCTAAAGCAACGGTGCTTAAGAATTTATATGACTGCATTTCCCCTTTTTGCATGTGGTTAAAAATAATGAAAGAGAACCATGCTCTCTGAGAATGTTGGTTACAGGCCAATTTATGATTCTAATTCTCTGTTTGGTCATCTGAAATATACGATTTTAGCAGCTTTCTAGCTTTAACAGGTATTTCTTGAAAGCAATTCCTACTTGCATTACTGTTCTGTAAATGTTTCTGCTTGAAAGGAAAAAAAAAAAAAATGTGTCCTTCAAACAAGTGTGTTTCTTTCAGGGCTACTTCTGTATGTGAATTTCTCTGTGGTGACTTCCCAGTGTTTTCTGTTATCATCTTCTCAGTGTTCAATTCATTACCCCTGCTCATTATTCAATTTGTTGGGCTTTGAGCACCTGAATAATTGAAAGCTATGCAAGTATTATAAATTATAGTGTCCACGTTCGTAATTCCCATTTTAGAGTTTCTAGCTTCACTGTAAAAATTCACTGTGTTGGAACCTTACATACAAGGTCTTATATTGAAAACAAATTAATTTATAAATATATATTTTCTCCCCTAAACTCAATATTCATCAAATCTTACATTTTTTTTCTAGTTATGACTTTTAGGACTTTCACTGCCACAGAACGACCAATGAAAAAGAATGTTTTACATGTTCACTCATTCTTTTCTGCAACAAATATTTATGGAGTGACTATTCCTTTGACAGTGGAAGGATGGGGTAGGTCAGTCTGTTCTTTTTGAGAAGACTGAGAGGCTTTGCAACACTCTAAGTTATGGCCTCCACCTCCCTCTGGCATTCTGAAACCAAAAGGAACAAAAACACCCACAAACCAAATCCTCAGCAGTCCTGCCTCTGTAGTCTCTGCTCTTTAGTGCTTTCCAGTCCACCTAGAGCCCTGAGCACTGAAAGACCCTGCAGCTTCCTGGAGACAGCCTAGCTCTTTGCTCTGCCAATATGGAAACAATTCTTTTTCCCAAAGAGAGTGAGAATGAAAGAGCCTGGGTGAGGCTTAAGACACTGATACCCTAGTCAGTAAGTGCTTGCGTAGAAGACAGGCTGCAGACTCATGTCTCGTGAATGCAAGATCAGCAGCGTTTTAAATTTCATCTGCACTGCCTCTGCATTGCTAGACTGATCAATTGATTGATTGGCCTTATCATAATAAGAATAGCTTTACTGTTTTTTTTTTCCTTCTATAATTATACCAGCAATACCCACCCTTCTCCTTGTGAAAGCTGAAACAGTGGATGAAAGTAGAAAGCAGAAAGTGAAAACCCATCTGGAAACAAATTTGTGTGGCCCTAGCTCAACAAGCATTTCGCACATATTCTGTCCCAGTTGGTCCTGAGTAACTAATACAAATGTGGTTCCTGCCGTTGGGGTAAAATTGGTGAAAAACACAACTAGGCAAGAAAGTAAATGAATATGTATTATATTTTTATGAAGGCTAAGAACAGAGAATCATAATGGCAAGTCAACAGAGGAGGTACTCCTTAGATCAAGCTATTAGAAATAATCTCTTCTGGGAAGTAACATTGTAAGGGAGAGCCTCCCAAACTGTATTCTATGGCCCTGTTTATACATTTTTACTTTTTACAGAAACAAGATCATATGTGCATATGTTTTTGCAGCTTGCCTTTTCAAGGTAACTGTGTTAATCTTCCATGTAAATAAGTATAGATTGAGTGTATTATACTGCAAGAATATATCATAATTTAAGAAAATCAATCCTTTATTGATAAATATTGACTTTTTTTTGCTTTCATATGCATTACAAGGGTGAACTTCCTTTGAAATATCCCTTGAAGAGTGTATTTACCATTATTTCTTAGCACAAATATGTATAGGAATAGAATTTCTGAGACTAAGAGTATATACATTAAATTTTGACACTATATTACTTGGATAATAACTTAGGTGTTCACCCACTTTATAGAAAGAATTTGAGCAACTTTTTGAGGTAGCCGGCAGGAAGTGTTTGATGGCTTCCTGGCCATTATGTCCATATGTTTTGTTGTTGTTGTTTAATTGCCAAGTCATGTCTAACTTTTGCAACCACATGGCTCCTCTGCGCATGGAATTCTCCAGGCAAGAATCCTGGAGTGGGTTGCCATTCCCGTCTCCAGAGAATCTTCCCAACCAAGGTATTGAACCCGTGTCTCCTGCACTGGCAGGAGGATTCTTTACTGCTGAGCCACCGGGGAAGCCTAGTGAGTGGTTGAAGAGAGTATGTTTTCTTTGCTTCTTAAGGTTTCTTATCTTTTCTTGTTGGCTCTGGGGCTCATGTCCCTTTGTCATGCTTGATTTAAATGGTGCCTCATGTCAACCTATCATTTCTATTCAGAACAGTATTTTCCTTAAAAATTTTGAGATGGCAAAAAGAAAAAGAATCTAATTAGGGTATTTGTCCCGTGGTAAATTATCGCCTTATAATGTTATTTTCTTATTCCTTTAAAAACTATTTCAGATTTATGCAAAGGTGAAGAGAATGATAATAATAAAAAAATCTTATGTTATCAGCGTTCAGTTTACAAAGTAAAACACTGCCTATACATTTGGATTCCCCGGTGTTCCGCATTCCTGTGTACTCTTCTTGACTGTAATATTTTTTCTTAGCCCAAGGCAACTACTCTACTGAATGTAACTCTTCTCATTTCCATGCATTTAAAAAATAATTGCAATGTGTGGTGTATAATAAAATAGATAGTATTGCTTTCATGCTTTAAAACTTTTAAATAAATGATGTACAATTTGGTTTTTTTTTTTTTTTTTTTTTTTTACACCCAACATCCTATTTGAGAGAATCTGGATGGTAACCTGTAGAGGGCTAGTTGATACTTTTTCACTGGTCTACAACATTGCCTTCTATGAATATACCACTATGTATCCATTCTAATCTTTTTTTAATAGATTATGTTCTGTCATTGAATATTCTTGACCATAAGTGTAAGAAACAGATTGCTATCCAAATGGACTGTAACCATTCATATTCCCACAGCAGTGAGGAAAAGATTTAAGATCTCTGTAAAACTATTTAACTCAGGAAATCAGGCATTCACCGAAATATTTTACTTCTATTGTAAATAAGGTAACTGTCCTAGGCACTCAAGATAGATACAAAAAAAATAAGAGAATCTGAGTAAAATATATATGCACAGTGAAATTTTTTGTAGACAAATACCTCCTACATGCTATTAATATATACTGTCCTAACTTCCCAGGTGGTACAGTGGTAAAGAATCCACCTGCCAATGCAGGAGACCCAGGTTCGATCCTTGGGTTGAGAAGATACCCTGGAGAAGGAAATGACAACCCACTCCAGTATTCTTGCCTGGAAGATCCCATGGACCAAGGAGACTGCTAAGCTACAGTCCATTGGGTTGCAAAAAGTTGGACACAAATGAGCACTTGTGCAAGAGGCGGAAATACCAAAGTGATCAAGAAGGTAAGATCTGGCCAGAACTTAATAACAGAGATACAGAAGACATTCCAGGAAGAAATGCTGTGAGTGACCTGAATATTCCCTTTGTCCTACCTCCTGTTAGACCTTCTGTTCAGTGGTGATTATATACCACATTGAAGAATTTTCCAATTTGCTAAGGAGCACAACTCAGAAATGAAAATATTTCGTAAATGTTCACAGATGGCTCGATGATGCAAAAATTTTATTATCATTGTTGGTAAATTCCAGTATCTGAGACAAAATATATATTTAAGTAAATAGGCTTTTCATGATTCTAAGTGCACTTGAGAAAATTACAGCTTTCCATGTACAGACTTTGGTTTGCTCGAGAACGAAAATTGTTATAAGAAGATATAAAAGCTACTTATTTTTTTTATGGGACTTCTGCATAAATCTTCTATCTATAAGATGATCTAGTGACATAAATTTTAGCAGCTTGTTTCTGTTTCACCTGCTGTGGAACCAGTGCTGTCCTACAGCAATATCCAGGGTGGAATTGAGCTATTTGCTGGTGTCATAAATAAGAAAGAATGTCATGGCTGTTTTCATTTGACTGAGCAGTAATGGAGTTAATTATACTTTCCGTCTCTTTGTTTTTGATCTGTGTTTCCAAAGTCATCTAAGCTTTGGAGAGTTCTCATATTTTAACTCTTCCCTTGTCTGATTGGATTTCATGGCCTCTGGGATTTCACAGCTATAGGTTACTACTCTCTTTAAATTTTCATCTTTCATTTGCAACTGTGCAGATTGAGTTTCATATGAACTCTTCTTCAAAGAAAAAAGAGAACTGGCATTATTTTGTGGTGATATGTAATTTTTAATTTGAGCATTTTATACAAGTCATTGCTGGAGAAGGAAGGATTTTAGCCTAATTTTCTAGTTGAGACCGACACAGGAGAAATAACTAACTTCAGAAGTATGGACTAGCAAGCCTGGGAAATACTCAGAAGTGTATTTAGAATTTTCTTGAGCATTTTTGCTCAGAGTAGGAACCACTGTTGAAATGAAAGAGGATTGCCATGATTTTTCTGTCAAATTATTACTTATCAAGTTGAGAGATACAAAGTAGATAAATACACATATACATACAACAGATAAATAGTTGGAGACCTCAGATTAATTTTTCATTTTATTCATATTATTTGTCTGTGTCTACATATTCGGAAATACTCGGATTACTAAATCACTACAGATATTTTAGTTTTAATTAATTATCCTTTTAACTTTTTGTTTATTTACATATTCGCTCATTTAACTGGCAGTTAAGCTCCCAAACAAGAAAATTGACGAAGAAGAAATTATTTGCACATTTTGATCAATACATATAACAATACACATTAAAGCATTTGAAAATAAGATTTAATTTTTTGATTTTATAAATTTCTGGACAATTTATATTGGATACATAAGATACATAGTTGGGCTACTGGATACATAGGAAAGCAACACATGTTATTCTCAAATATATACATACATACATGTATATACATAACATTCATTGAAATAATGAACTGAGTTTCCAACTTTATGGCTTAATTTTATTTAAACTGTGATTTTGCTTTTTAGTAGACATAACTCTTTGGTAATGTTCCCTTGGTAATGAATGACTTCATACCATAGCTTTTTGATCCATCTTACAAGATTAGATTTGTTTTCCAAATGAGTTAAACAATCTCTAGCTGCTTGTTTTTTATTGAAATTAAAAGTAAAGAAATCCTTAAATAAAATCATCTTATCTCATCTTTTATCTCCTGCACAAATGACTATTACCTTTAATCATGGTGTTCCTATGATTGCTATCAATTTTTTTTTTCTTTTTTGGCCAAGCGGCATGCTGGATCTTAGTTCCCTGAACAGGGATTGAACTCATGTCCTTTACGAAGGAAGCATTGAGTCTAAACCACTGCCAGCGAAGTCCCTCACTATCATTTTTATGATGAACTTATGAGCCAAGTTATTTTTAATTATGAAGAGAAATAAGTAAATGCCAAATACACTAAAAATGGGATTGGCTATTCAAAAGTGAAAAAAAAAAATTGCACTATCCTGTCACCTCCAAAAGAGTGGAATTGAAAAGAATAAACAAAGCAACACAGTCAGGCCCTTTAGTAGCTGCTAAGTTTGTGTTTCCCAGGCAGCACAATGGTAAAGACTGCCTGTCAGTGCAGGAGACACAAGAGACATGGGTTTGATGCCTGGGTTGGGAAGATCCCCTGGAGCAGGAAATGGCAACCCACTCCAGTATGCCTGGGAAATCCCAAGGACAAAGGAGCCTGGCAGCTATAGTAAAGCCACACCTGAGTGCACGCACACACACACACACACACACACACACACTTTTCAGCCTCAGTGTTCTCTGTGTCTCTTGTCCTTAACAATTGTAGGATTCAACACAAGTCACTGTGAAGTTTGACACATCTCTGGCATTTAAAGAAAAAATGTACAAACTAACATCCCAGCTTGTTGGTTTTCTGAGTTGTTTAGGAAGCAACTTACAGGGAAATAGACTTTCTTTGTGGATTTTATGAACACTACCAAAATTCCATACTTAAGTGNTTGTAGGATTCAACACAAGTCACTGTGAAGTTTGACACATCTCTGGCATTTAAAGAAAAAATGTACAAACTAACATCCCAGCTTGTTGGTTTTCTGAGTTGTTTAGGAAGCAACTTACAGGGAAATAGACTTTCTTTGTGGATTTTATGAACACTACCAAAATTCCATACTTAAGTGTGACTATAACTGAGCAACAGCCTTTTACTAAGGAAGGTCAAATGTTCTTCTCTTTGAAATCTTTCAGGCTTCCAAACCAGTTTGCATATTGAGTTTCCCAGAACTCTTTTCAACTACCTGGAGCAGTTGAGCATGAAGAACACCATTCTCAATGTCTTTAGCTACAAATTGGTAAGCAAATGCGCTCCAGAGGCTGGGTGAGGAGGGGCACTCCCCTTCCATTCTGTCTGTTTATTACTGAGGAAGTTCTGATCAAGTTTATGGTGTTAAAGACTCCAACATATCAACTCCTTTGAAGAGCAGGACAAGCCATTGTAAATATGAACCATCAAAGCATTAGCCATTTCAATGAAATGAAGCAAATCAATTGTTTTTTAGAAAGGTGCCTTTCACATCTCCTCTCTCAGGTTTGGAGTTGCTGTATCAAGTTCACATTAAAACAACTTGTGCTAATGGGATTTTAGCTCAGGATCTTGGAAGGTCAGTGACTTGGCCAATAAACCGTGATTCCCTGAATCCGTGGCAAAACAATCACCTCTCCGCTTTCAAACCATTTAAAACAAGTCAGTTCACATATTAGCATTAGGATAAAAACGAAATAGCTAAAATAATTGAGGTTACTCTGTGAGTTTGCTTCTAACAATCAGCTGCCTTTCACTGAATAGGGCATTAATTGTTTTTCTCCCCTAAATGTGTTACAGTGTATTAGAATTGATATGTCAGATACATGTAGATATAAGAGATATTATTTCTTGAAATCAAAACATCTTTAGTTTAATCTCTTGGAATTTTGTGTTCTGGAAAATAATTTCAGCTACCAAGAGGATGCTGAATGTAATTTCTGTATAAGTCCATCAGGTAATCATTACTGTATTATACTCTGATTATTTCTTATAACACACTGAGTGCCTTGTATACATCAAACACTGAACTAAATAGTCTCATGTGCTCTCTCATTGAATGTGAATATCATCAGCCTTTGTGCTCTATGGGCTTCTAATGATCAGAGATCTCATTATATGTCTTTTTTTTATCCTTAGGATCTAGCAACATGCCTGGTGCATAATATGTCCTCAAAATCTTTCTGTTAGATAGACATAAACATATGTTCTTAGTTTCCTAAAAAATTAACTTCTAGCCAAGAATTTGAATTCAATATGTTTAACGCTTTGGAGAAGGCAAAACAAAAGGTTGCCCTATGGAATATTTTTTCATGTAGTCACAACAAAATTCTGTAGTAATTTAGAAGCAAATGTTACTTTAAAAGCAAATGTTTAAATTGAGAAAGGACTGAATGAGAGAAATATATTTTGCCAAAATGTTTCATTTGTACTTAAAAAGTTATTTGGTATTAAAAATTAACCAGCCTTTGGGTGGAAGTTTGGGATATTTATTTGAATGACTGAAGCAGCTTACCATATATTAATTAAAACTAGATAATGAAAAACAAAACCCTTTACCCATAGTCAAAGAATTAATTCTCTTTAAATTGATTAGATGTTAGTTTTGTGCACAATTTATCGATAAAGATGGGTAGGTGGGTAGACAGGTAAGTTGTTGTTGCTGTTTAGTCGTCAAGTTGTGTCTGACTCGTTGTGACCCCATGGACTATATAGCCTGCCAGGCTCCTTTATCCACGGGATGTCCCAGGCAAGAACACTGGAGTGGGTAGACATTTCCGTCTCCAGGGAATCTTCCTGATCTGCACCAGTCTTTCTTGCTTGGCAAGAGGATTCTTTACCATTGAGCATCCAGTCCCATCACTTCATGGGAAATAGACAGGGAAACAGTGGAAACAGTGTCAGACTTTATTTTGGGGGGCTCCAAAATCACTGCAGATGGTGACTGCAGCCATTAAATTAAAATATGCTTACTCCTTGGAAGAAAAGTTATGACCAACCTAGATAGCATATTCNACTGAACTGAACTGAACTGAACTGAACCAGGGAAGCTCCAGATAGGTAAGTAGGTATATAGATGTATAGATAGACAGATGCCTACACAGACACGCAGACAAATAGAATTGTTTTTGGAAGGTAATATTTGATAAGAGATGCCTCTCCTTTCTCACAGTTTCTTATCCAAACACTAGTAATAATACTATATTTGATAGCTTATGATAATTGATGAAACTATTTTAGAAAAATGATATGACCACTTTAAAAGAGCTAGACTTTTTAAAAACTCAGATTTAATGAGTACAAAATATTCTGAAAAATTATATAACTTTCTTGATGGCCTGAAATCAAATTCTAGAACTATTTCTGGAATACTCCAGATACATGATTTTAAGGGCTTCCTTTGTTTTTCTGTTCTTCAGTTTTCTTATTTCTAGAATAAGGTTGTTGGAAAAGTCAAGTATTAGGAAGAGACAGTGTAATAGCAAAACTTTGGGCTCTGGAGTCAATCTGCTTGAGTTTGAGTCCTAAATCGACTGTGTGACTGTGATTTTAAACTGTGTGACTTAAGCAGGTTACCTAACTTCTCTGTGCTTCGGTTTCCCCATTTGAAAATGAAGATAATGGTAACCTTTTTGAATTGTTCCAGTACGATTTAGTGAATAGTTTGCTATTTCCTGATTCAAAATACTACCTTTACCATATATTAAATTCTTACGTAAAGTACGTAGATTGGTGACTTTCTAATGTAGTCATTGTTCAGTCTCTGTAACACTGCACTAGAATATTCGCTCCTGGAGAAGGAAATGGCAACCCACTCTAGTATTCTTGCTTGGAGTATCCCATGGACAGAGAAGCTTGGTGGGCCATAGTCCACAAGGTCGCAAAGAGTTAGATGCAACTGAATTGGATTAGCATAGTATATTTTGCTAGTTGCTTTAGCTTTATAAGACAGACTTTAAGTATAAAAATTCAGTTCTCTATCTCTGTACACACACATGTGCATTCATGAGCACACGCAGACAGAGGTTTTGCAAGCTCATTGTTCTTTGTGGTGAACTTAAAATTACTTTGTAAAAACATAAATAGAATTCCATTTTAAGTGTGATAAAAATTATATCAATCCACAAATTAAATCAGGAAATATTGACTATTAGATATCACCAGTCAGAAATAAGTCAGTTATTTTCTAGTCTTCTTTCATATCCCTTGGGGAAATTTTCTGCTTTTCTTTATAAATGCCTGTATCTTGCTTGTTGTATTCATTTCTGACTCTTTTATATGTATTTGTTGTTAACATGAATGGAAGAGTAATTTTTCCATTATTTTTTTGATTAGTACTCTTCTATGGAAATATTACTGATTTTGATATTTATTTTGCAAGAAGTCTCCTTTCTAAATTATTTTGTTACATCTAACAGTCTTTCAGTGTATCTTATATGATGATCATCTGGATTTTGCATAACAATTTTCTAGGAAAGATCTGAACTTATGTTTATAATGATCATGGATTGTTGCCTCAAGTGTTGTTAAATTTCTCCAGTGTATATAGTTTTAAAAAATAAAGGCAAAGATACATCTTACTCTAAAAAGATTCCTGGAATTTATATTAAATTACTGAATGAAAAATTTATTGTTAACATATTCAGCAGAAAAATTTAATTCTACATATAATTGAGTATTTCACACTTAATTAAGCATTTTTCTAAATTCTGGAATACTATAATTCTTTACCTTTCTTGTTTTAGTCCTTATAACTCCTTAAAATATAGGAAAATTAAAAGTCCCATTAAATGGTATCCATTATTACCTACTGTTGTAAGGTCAGCTATGGACAGTGAATAGCTGCAATACTTGTCAAATTTGATTGCTTTGAAGTCTGAACACAGGATTCATTTAATGGCACTCACTTATTTGTACCAAGAAATAAGGCTGATCTATGAAACCATCTGGTTTGAAACAGGTAAATGGCAGGAATGTTAAACTTGTTCCCTAAATATTGAAAAAAAACATGGTAAGTAGAAAGGAAAATTCATTTAAGCTGAAAATATAACATTTTTTGTTAGCTAAGAGAAAAACCTGATCCTCATTTTTTCTATATGATTGATACAGTCATTCTAAACATTACTTTGCCAACAAATTAAGTTGGAATTTCTGATGTAGCTCTCTTTGGAAAACTTCCTTATTTAGGGACTTATTAAGCCTAATTATGATTGAACATTAACAAACAATACAAATAATGTGTTTATTTTTATAAACCTTGTCTACAAATTATCAGTGAAGCATCCACTGGGTATCTAAGTCCTAAAATTTTAAGATTTGGAATTGTGTACATGGGTGGTTGAGTCAGGCAATCTTTTATTCACACATAGAAAGAGAAGAGTTATTGTATTTCTGCTAGCAATTTCCAAAGAACTGAGTAAACTTTCATTAAGTGAAAAAGGAAGAAAGCAGGAAAGAATTTGAATGCCAAACCCTTTATGAAGCAAAGAAAATCTTACTAAAAGAATAGATGGAAAAAGCCATAGGAGTTATTGGAAAGGATATCTGGTGAGGGTGAAAGAGGAGCTTGAAAAAGCTTATGTTGGCTTAAAACTCAGCATTCAAAAAACTAAGATCATGATATCCAGTCCCATCACTTCATGGCAAGTTAATGAAGAGGAAAGAGTAGAAGCAGTGAGATTTTATTTTCTTGGGCTCCAAAAACATTGTGTATAGTGACTGCAGCCATGAAATTAAAAGACACTTGCTCCTTGGAAGAAAAGCTATGACAAACTTAGACCACATATTAAAAAGCAAAGACATTACTTTGCCAACAAAAGTCAGTCTAGTCAAAGCTGTGGTTTTTCTAGTAGTCATGTATGGATGTGAAAGTCAGACTATAAAGAAGGCTGCAAGCCGAAGAATTGATGCATTTGAATTGTGATGCTGAAGAAGACTCTTCAAAGTCCCTTGGACTGCAAGGAGATCAAATCAGTCCATCCTAAAAGAAATAAACCCTGAATATTCATTGGAGGGACTGAAGCTAAAGCTGAAACTCTAATACTTTGGCCACTGGGTGTAAAGAACTGACTCATAGCATTTTATGTATAATAAACATTGAATAAATATTTTTTGATTCAAAGAATGAAACTTCCACTGGATACTTCCAAGATCTTAGACATTTCAAACTTAAAAATCTAGGGGACTTCCCTGGTGGTCCAGTGGTTAAGATTCTATGCTGTCAATGCAGGGGTGTGGGTTTGATCCCTGGTCAGGGAACTGGGGTCCCACAGGCAGGGAGAAAAAAGTAAAATTAAACTAAAAATCTAGTCTGCAGCCTACGTCACATGAATTGAGGCTAATGTTGTCCATGTACTTTGGCCAAAAACACATTGTTACATATGTTATCTCATTCTATGACATTCTTTTCTAATGGTACATATACTGGCTACTGTTATTTCAAAGGCATACGGTACATAATATTATTTCTAAGACATGAGGTGTTTTAAAAATGTGTTTTTGAATAAGAATATAATACTTTTGTACCTCATTATATTCTACATTATATTTAAAATAAAAGTATTTTTTATTATAAAATTTAAATGAACTAGTCTGTAAAAATAAAGAAAGCCCTAAGAAAAGGGTTTTTCAGCTCTAAGAGCCATTAAATATTCTGGCTTTAGATAAACCCTCCCAAACTACAGATGTCATAAAACGCATGTTTACTGAGTTTAAATGATCTCAGACTTTCACAGTCATTCTTTTTCATACAAAATTACAAGTTCCTTAAATTCTATAGAGCTTTACAATTTCCAAAAGTTCCACACATGCAGTTTCAAATAATCCCATAGTATCCCACTCTTTCCTCCCCTACCCCTATATGTCCCTCCCCATCTTTCCCCCACTGATAACTGCTAGTTTGTTCTCTACATCTTTCACACCCATTCTTGGTCACTCACTCCTCATCAACCTTTTTATCTGTTGCAAACTGAAACTATATCATTTCAGTGGTACTGCACATCTGTCCATTTGTACTGCCCGTCTGTGTAACAAAGGCAGTGCTCCAGTGTTTGAGGCTGGTGAGAGTGGAGGAAGTCAATGAAACCCCCAGAAACACTCATGTGCTCAGATACACATGCAGCTATTGTCTACTAGGGATACAGGGGGATAACAGCACAGTTTCTTGGTTGAGCTGTGAACACTAACTCCCAGTTCGGATCTTGTTTGCTATTATGCACTGAAGTCAATAACTCATCCAATCTTAAATTTTGTCCTTATCTAGATGGTAGAGCTGGCAAATATAACAGAAGAAACACATGGGAAATGACTCTGAAAAATCATGTTACATCTGTATTTCTAGCTGATACTTGGATCAATATAAATGAAGCTTTAGTGGCCAGTATAAAAGGTTGAAGGTCTTTAAATTTTCATCTATTCTTTCAATAACAGTCTCTGAATTAAAAANGTAGAGCTGGCAAATATAACAGAAGAAACACATGGGAAATGACTCTGAAAAATCATGTTACATCTGTATTTCTAGCTGATACTTGGATCAATATAAATGAAGCTTTAGTGGCCAGTATAAAAGGTTGAAGGTCTTTAAATTTTCATCTATTCTTTCAATAACCGTCTCTGAATTAAAAAAAAAAAAATCTATCCTCTTTTTCTTTCCGGAAAGAAATTTGAAAAGATGTGTCTAAGTAATTTCAGTTTGCATAACTGTAAGAAAAACAAAAGGACTTAGAGACTTAGCTCTTTGCCAATAAATCATTCCTCTCCATTATTGGCTACTATCTATTTTATGAGCTTTGACTAGGCCACAAATACTCTAACAACATAAAAGCCTAATTTAGTAGACCATGCTAATGAGAGAAATGTCTCCTACATTCTACAGGTAATGAAATATCCTATCAGGTAATGTTATGATGTTTGCATTTTTTTATTTTCACAAATATCCAATCATCTTGAATGAATTAATTGAGATCCTAGAGTAGTAAATGTACAATTATCTGACATACATACCTAGCTAACAAGTATAAAATATTTGCATTAAGCACCATCCATCAGCTTTATGGTATTTTCCGTGTTCACTATGATTGTAGGCTCAAATTGCAATGGTCATTAAACTGGTGAAGATGCTAGCATGCAGGCAGGTATGTGGGAATGAAAGCTTTTACAAACATCTGGTTGCAATATAGTACTAACAAAGAATTAAAAATATTATTTGTCACTTTGAAAAACACGTGAACAACTCTTATTGTTTAGAATATAAGGACAAATTAATGTAACAGATGAATTACTTTTATCAGTGGAAGAGGGTTGAGTAAAAACAGGCTGCTTTCATTTCTAGCTGAGCGGTCTTTTCTACTAGGAAGGAAGACCTTTCTGAATATCCTTGCTTGGCTGAAGGTCCCTCTCATGTCTTTCATAACCTATTACCCTTTGTAAATCTTTCATCACTCTGATTAGTTTCATGAAAATTATCTATTTTTCTAACCCACGGGCCTATATTTATTATCTTTGTCCAGTGCCTGAAAAAATACTTGATGCATAGGTACTCAACAAATATTTATTAAACTAAATAAATTACCCCAAGGGGTAATTTTTATATATAATGTCGATTAAACTATTACTTGAAGATATATGAATATAAATAAGCTTCTTGGAATCTACAAAATATGACTTTGTTATATATGAATTCATATAAAATATGGCTTCCCTGGTGGCTCAGATGGTATAAGAATTTGCCTGCAATGAAGGAGACCCTGGTTTGATCTCTGGGTTGAGACAATCCCCTGGAGAAAGGAAAGACTTCCCACTCTAGTATTCTTGCCTGGAGAATTACATGGACAGAGGAGCCTGGTGGGCTACAATCCATGGGGGTGTAAAGAGTCAGACATGACTGAGCAACTACCACTATGTATCCTATATTGCAGATGTCAGTAAACATTTTCTGTGAAGAGCCAGATAGGAAATATTTTCAGATGTCTGAATTTTCAGATGATGTGGCCAGAGAGTCCTTATCACAACTAATCAACTCTTCTTTTGCAGTTGGAAAGCAGTCACAGAAAACACATACATGAATGAGCAGGGCTGTGTCCCAACAAATCTTCATTTTGGCATACTGAATTTCAGCTTCAGGTAGTATTCATGCATCATGAAAAACTTTTCTTCTTTTTTTAACCATGTAAAAGCATAACATTCAGGCCTAGGTCATGGACTGTATGAAAACAAGTGGTTAATCCCTGCCACATCGTGTGGAATTCTACATTGCTGTCATCTTCACCTAGTCACTCAGCTAATAGCCTTTCCCTTTTTACTGGAAAAAAAATTGTGACATGAATGAATGAATATTGGACTCTGCCATCTGTCTGGAAATTGAATTTGCGAGGTTAATACTAAAAAGAGGAGGTTTTTGTAGTAATCCTCATCAGAGACAACAATGGCCTGAATTAGTAGGAGGAACAAATAAGGACTAGAGCACAGAAATATTTAGGAAGGTTATGTCACTGGTCCTTTATAATCAGTTGTTTGAAAAGAAATCAAAGATAAATTCTAACTTTGGGGTCTTTTAGGGGTTTCACTGGTGGCTCAGTGGTAAAGAATCCAGCTGCAATGTAGGAAACAAGAGATGTGGGTTCGATCCCTGGGTCAGGAAGATCTGCTGGAGGGGGAAACGGCGACCCACTCCAGTATTCTTGCCTGGAGAATCCCATGGACGGAGGAGCCTGGTGGGCTGCAGTCCGGGGGGTCACAAAGAGTCGGACACGACTGAGTGAGCATTCACACACCATGAAGATTAGGAACCCAGGGAAAGGAGGGGTTCTGGGGAAGAAATGGAACCAAATTAGACACACAGAATTTTAGGCGCTCGAGTGATATCTAGATGAAATATCCTAGAAGGGGATTTGAATAAATGATCCAGATGCTGAAGAGAACTACCTCTAAAAGCATACATTTGTTAGCAATTTACATACAATAATTGCTGAAATCATTAGAAGTGACTGCTAAAATCTGACTACTCGGGATGAACTATAACAAGTCGGTTAAGCCTTGGTATAGATGTAGAAACACAAACATTTAAATGTAGGAGAAAGACTAGGCAATCGTGAGTAAGAGAGACGAAATGGCCAGAGATTGGAGGGCAGTCAGGAGAACGGAGAGTCTGGAGGCTGAGAAGATGGAAGGGGTATCCAGTGCCATAGAGAAATACAGTAAGATGCTTACTTGGCTGTGGAATAAGATGATTGACATTTTAGCAATCTGGGGATAGAAGTCATATACGCAGTGGGTGGACAGGTACTGAAAATATGAAATTAAAGTTACACTTTAGAGAAATTTTGATGTGAAAGGAGGGTTGGACTGAAGAAAGAGAACTGTGAAGTGAAGGTCAGTTCTTTCTTGTCTGGGAGAGGCTTTTCTACACTTAGGTGTCGAGGTCAACGAGCTAGAAAAGAGACGGAAGGGGAAAGAAAGATGTAAGAAAGAGATGAGGGAGTAGTCACGGTGTAGGAGCAATTAAGGACACATAGAGTTTAAATAGGGGGAGGCCAACTTTTCTCTAACACTGGAGGAAGGGAAGTTAGGACTGAGCATGAATAGGAATAAACTAGTAAACAGAATGGCAGTTGAGAGAGAAGGCCTTAATTTTAGGTATAAAAGGTTATTATCTTTTGAAGACTGGAAGGAGGCAGGAGCTGGAAAGAAAGAGGATGGCGTTGAAGGTTTGAAAATATGTTGAGGGAAATGGGAGTAGATTGTGGACAAGAAGCAGATTAGACCCCAATGTTCACAGCAGCACTGTTTACCATAGCCAAAACATGGAAGCAACCTAAGTGTTCATTGACAGATATGGATAATAATGTGGATTTTATGGAATATTACTCAACTATTAAAAAGAATGAAATATGTCATTTGCCAGCAACATGGGTGGATCTTGAGATTATCATACTGAGTGAAGTCAGACAGGGAAAGGCAATTATCCTATGCTGTTGCTTATATGTGGAATCTAAAAAAAATTATGCAGATAATCGTATTTACAAAACAGAAAGAGACTCACAGACACAGAAAAGAAGCTTTTGGTTACCAAAGGGAAAGGGTGAGGGATGGATAAATTAGGAGTTTGGGATTAAAACATAGATGCTGGTGGTTTTTATGGTTTGTGCCCAACTCTTGAAACGTTATGGACTGTAACGTGCCAGGCTCCTCTGGCCATGGAATTTCCCAGGCAAGAATACTGTAGTGGGTTGCCATTTCCTTCTCCAGGGGATCTTCCCGATTCAGGGATTGAACCTGTGTCTCCTGCTCTCCTGCAGGGCAGACGGTCTCCTGCAAGGCAGGGAGTCATCTGCAGTGTAGGTGGATTCTTTACCAACTGAGCCACCAAGGAAGCCCAAAATACATACTATTATATATAAAACAGATAACCAACAAGGATATTGCAAGATATTGAGTTGAGAGACTAGTGCAGGGAACTATATTCAATGTCTTATAATAACCTACAATAGAAAAAGAATATATATATATGTATATAGATGTAATGAGTCACTTTGCTATGTGCCTGAAACTAATGCAACATTGTAAATCAGAAGCCATCGGAAATTACAAGTTTGCAAGCGTTTCAGTACTCTTGCCTGGAAAATCCCATGGATGGAGGAGCCTGGTAGGCTGCAGTCCATGGGGTCGCTGAGGGTCGGACACGACTGAGCGACTTCCCTTTCACTTTTCACTTTCATGCATTGGAGAAGGAAGTGACAACCCACTCCAGTGTTCTTGCCTGGAGAATCCCAGGGAGAGAGGAGCCTGGTGGGCTGCCATCTATGGGGTCGCACAGAGTTGGACACGACTGAAGCAACTTAGCAGCAGCAGCAGCAGCATGACTGCTTGACTTTTCTCCAAAATTGTGCAGTTACCTGGATCCAGAGCTAGGGTTTGGGTGGATGGGTGTAAGAGATACATATGTCAAAAGACACTGAGAAATGAGGGAGAGAAAAGGTGCACAGGAGTTTCTGTCATCAACCACAGGGTTCAAGTTGGCTTCAAAAGGAAAAAGAAGCCCAGAAGAATTCATGGCATTAGAGTATGGGGTAAAGCTGACTGCAGACAGAGCTGGAGTGGTTTGGTCAAGGGTTTAAGATTTCCAGGATTGTGGATCTGGTGGAAAAACAAAGCAAGACAAAACAGCTCCAAGGCATGGCCAAAAGCACGTGTAGTTAAAGAAGAGGTGAGGTGAATATCGTTGGCATTTAGAAGCAACAGTGGATGGATTAAGGCGCAGAATGAGGGGCAGTGACTTGGCGGTCGGTTGAGACAAGGATAATCAGGGTTGGTGTGGAGTTCACAGGGTGATAGAAGTTTAGAGGATGGTCTCAGATGTACATCCTTAAGGACGGAGGCCTGAAGGGACCCTTACTGTGGGTTCAGAGAAATACAGTAGCAACTGTTCACACTGATATGTGCTCCAGAGAGGGAATCTCCTTCTCCTCCACCCTCTCCTCAAAACTACAAACATCCTGAATGACAGACCCAGTCATAACTCTAGTCTTTGCCTCACCAAAGACTGGTGTGACCCTAACTTAGTAGTGGATGAAAGAAAACATGTCTGGTCTGATGTTACAGGAATTTACTTCTTTTTCTCTGTCTCTCACCTTCTTGATTCTGTATTTCTATTGATTGTTCTCCTCTGTAACCTGTAGCGGGACATACGTTTTCTTGCATCAGGAATTTTACTAATGGTTTAGGGAATTCTTGCTCTGTTTGTGTAACATTGTTTAAACGGAGACTGTGAAGAGTCTTTTTCAATAATTTATCTCTTGGGTCTTTAATGGCACTGACCTGAGAGGGCAGACTTCTGTACAAGGTTNCATGCGTTTTCTTGCATCAGGAATTTTACTAATGGTTTAGGGAATTCTTGCTCTGTTTGTGTAACATTGTTTAAACGGAGACTGTGAAGAGTCTTTTTCAATAATTTATCTCTTGGGTCTTTAATGGCACTGACCTGAGAGGGCAGACTTCTGTACAAGGTTGAATGCAGTTTTTATTAGGTCAAGACTGGCATCCCTATTCTATGATCAGTAGAATAGCATCTTTCTGATTCTCTAATCAGGCTTCTTAACCTGGGGTTCACAGAACCCCAGGGAATCCAGAACTCTGGGAATCCATGAAGTTACATGCAAAGCTGTATCTGTGCACTTTACCAACTGGAGAGCCCCTGACTTTCTCCAGCCCTCATACAATTCAGTGCAAATCAAAATGACCTAGAACCATCACATACTGATCTGAGAAGCTCTTCAGGGGAAAGCTGCTATATAATTCTTTTTAAAAATTATTATTTTTTATTATTTATAAAAGTTTTAAATTTTTATATAATTTTACATGTTACCTTCTATTTACAGTTATTACATTCTCTTGTTGTATAGTACATCCTTGAGCCTATTTTACAACCAATAGTTTGTACCTCCCATCACCCACTATGTTCCCAAACCCCAGCCCCATCCTACTGGTAACCACTAGTCTGTTCTCCGTATCTAGGACTATCTGAATCTCTACTTCTGTTTTGTATATCACTCTCTTTTAATTGGGAGAGAGCAGCTTCTTACTGTGTTTGACCTGACTCAAGTCCATCTCTCGCTACTTAGGAGTATGGACATTTCTTGGGTAGCACCAGCAGGCTTCCTTTATATGCAACAACCCAATGTTCCAAATCTAATTCTTTTGTTTCTGCCTTTAAATAGGCCTAATGAAGGCTGAGGGCTGAAGAATTGATGCTTTCGAACTGTGATGCTGAAGAAGACTTGAGAGTTCCTTGGACTGCAAGGAGATCAAACCAGTCCATCCCAGAGGAAATCAGTCCTGAATATTCATTGGAAGGACTGATGCTGAAGCTCCAATATTTTGGCCACCTGATGCAAACAGCCAACTGATTGGAAAAGACCATGTTGCTGGGACAGATTGAAGGAAGGAAAAGAAGGGGATGACAGAGGATGAGATGGTTGGATGGCATCATGGACTCAATGGAGATGAGTTTGAACAAGCTCTGGGAGATGGTGAAGGACAGGGAAGTCTGATGTGCTGTAGCCCATGGGGTTGCAGAGAGTTGAACACATTTTAGCGACTGAACAACAACAGAGTAAAAACACACTGTCTTCTGGGTATGACAATGAGTAAGAAGCTTGCATTTTCAGTGAGCTTATTGTTCAGAATATAAACTGCAGGCTAGCTCATAGGAGAAAGAACAAATAAAGAAATTAGTGAGATGGTGTGTGTGGGGGGGGATGGGCGCTGAAATGTCACTATGGGAGAACAAACAGAGGACAAACAGAGACTCTGGAAAGAGGCTGGGGCTGGTGAATGGGGTGAGAGGAGGAAGGAGAGGCTTGGGAGCTGGTCTTCAATAGGACTCCCCACCATCTTCAGATGTGACCATAGGTATCGTTGGAGGAGAAATTATCTGCCTTGCCTCACCTCACCCTGATTCTTCAAAGGCAACCACTTTTAACTGCATGAGCTTTGATTCCCTTTTTCCCCCCCATTGGTCTTTGTTGGTTATGGACTTTAAAAATAGCAGTGTGTACATATCAATCCAAAACTCCCAATCCATCCCTCTCCTTCACCACTCTTCCCCAACCCCTAGCCCCCACAACGAGTACCCATAAGTTCACTCTGTAAGTCTGTGAGTCTGTTTGTTTCATAAATAAGTTCATTTGTATCATTTTTTCCTTAGATTTAACATATAAGCAATATCATATGATATTTGCTATCTGTCTAACTTACTCTACTTAGTATGATAATCTCCAGGTCCATTCTAGTTCACTCTTTTTATGGCTGAGTAATAGTCCATTGTATGTATGTACCAGATCTTCTTAATTAATTCATCTGTGGCTGTACATTTAGATTGCTTCCATATCCTGGTTATGGTAAACAGTGCTGCAATGAACACTAGCATGCATGTATCCTTTCAAATCATGTTTTTCTCTGGATATATGCCCAGGAGTGGGATTTCTGGATCATATAGTAGCTATATTTTTAGTTTTTTAAGGAAACTCCATACTGCTGTAAATAGTGGTTGTACCAATTTACATTTCCACCAACAGTGTAGGAGCGTTCTATTTTCTCCACACCTTCTCCAGCATTATTGTTTGCAGACTTTTTGACGATGGACATTCTGATTGCTGTGAGGTGTTATCTTATTGTACGGATACTTTTGATGTGCATTTCTCTGACAATTAGCAGTGTTGAGCATCTTTTTGTGGGCTTCTTGGCTATTTGTATATCATCTTTGGAGAAATGTCTATTTGTTCTTCTGCTCATTTTTTGTTGGGTTGTTTGTATTTTGGATAGAGTTACATGAGCTGTTTGTAAATTTTGGAAACTAATCCCTTGTTTGTTGCATCGTTTGAGAATATTTNGCATTTCTCTGACAATTAGCAGTGTTGAGCATCTTTTTGTGGGCTTCTTGGCTATTTGTATATCATCTTTGGAGAAATGTCTATTTGTTCTTCTGCCCATTTTTTGTTGGGTTGTTTGTATTTTGGATAGAGTTACATGAGCTGTTTGTAAATTTTGGAAACTAATCCCTTGTTTGTTGCATCGTTTGAGAATATTTTCTTCCATCCTGTGGGTTGTGTTTTCCTTTGGTTTGTGGTTTCCTTTGCTTTGCAAAAGCTTTTGGGTTTAATTAGGTCCTATTTGTTTATTTTTGTTTTTATTTCTATTACCCTGGGAGATGGATTGAAAAAAATCTTGCAGTGATTTATGTCAAAGAGTGTTCTGCCTATGTTTTCCTCTAAGAGTTTTATAGTATGTGGTCTTGATTCTTGATTTAACAACTAGCAACAGCATTTTCTAACACTCCATCCTATCAGATAAAAAATTTAATTCCCTTATAACTTTCATTTTTCCTCTCCTGATTTTAGCCAGTACTTTTTGTACTTCTATGTGTTACTCTTTCTACTTTAAATAATATACTTAAATTCCTTTTAAAAATATTGTGTCATCTTTAAATAATATCTTTCTACTTTTTATGAATAAGGGTGAAATAAGTCCTACTCCTGCATGATCCTTCATGTCACTTTCCCATTCCCACATCTCAGCCTCTCCCAGCTGACCCTGACTTTTATGTTGTCCAAGTTTATGTTATAGAAGTTTGCTTGAGAAATCTATTTCAGCTCTCTCAGGTGATTCTTACCTTCAGTTAACTTTGGTTGAGAACAGAATTCTGGACTGAAAAAGCATTTTCTCTGAGAATTTGAAATATTTCTCCAGTGTTTTCTAAATTGCTAACAATATTGCTAACAAGAACACTGGTGCTAATTAATTCTTGTTTTTTGTATATAGTCCACCTTTGGGTGGGTATTTTGAAATTTCATACATGTGTATATATATATATATATTTATATAGGTGACATGTGCATCAGTTCAGTTCAGTTGCTCAGTCGTGTCCGACTCTTTGTGACCTCATGAATCGCAGCACACCAGGTCTCCCTGNGATCTTAATTCCCAGACCAGGAGTCGAACCAACGTCCCCTGTGGTGGAAGCTCAGAGTCTTAACCACTGAACTGCCAAGAAAGACCCTGCTTTTCGTTTTTGTTTACATCATGTTCACCTCATCAGCTCCCAGAGCACAGATATTTTGCCGTGTTCTCAGCAACAACCACAGCCCGTGCTTGATTCAGAGCAGTTGCTGGATAAATACTTGTCCTGTGCATGAGTAAATGAAAAATTTTTTCCTCCCTTATCTTTACCCTTTATATTCTGGAATTCTTTTTTTAGCCTCAATCTCCGGTTTTTTAATTGTATTTTGATGTCAGTCATCATATTTTTAATTCACAAGAGCTCATTCACTTTCTTTCAATGATCCTTTCTCAAAGAAGCTTGCTCTTCTATAAATCTTGCTATTACCTCAGCTCCCTTTGAAGATGCTAATTGGAAATTTGTAAACACTCTCTTCTATTCCCTAAATTCCAGGTTTCCTTTAGCATCTATTTATGCTGTTAGATTTCATCAAATCACTGAGGTTTTTTAAAAAAAAAACTCTATTTTGTTTTGGAGTATGGCTGATTAACAATGTTGAGATACTTTCAGGTGAACAGCAAAGCGACTCAGTCCTTCATATACGTGTATCCATTCTTCTGCAAACTCCTCTCCCATTCAGGCTGCCACAAGTGGTTTTGACTCTTGGTACTTTTGAAGGAGTGGGTCTATAAATAAAGGGAGTTTGAGTGGATTTCCTCTGATTCTTCGGAGTTGTTTTCCCTCCAAATATATTTTGAGAAAGAGTTGGCTGAGTGCAAAGTTGCTTAGATGGCAAATGATGGTAGAAATGGAAAACCAGTTGTATAAGAGAACAGAGCTTCTGAAACTTTACTGTACACACATACTGCCTGGGCAATCCTGTTAAAGTACAGATTCGAATTCTGTAGGTCTGAGGGGAAACCTGAGACTCTGCAGTTCTATAAACCTCCCCAATGCCTATCTTTTGTTATCCTGAAGAGCACGGTTGGCACAGTATGACCCTAGTCATCCTCTAGCTTCTTTCCTACCTTTGAGGATTTTCTCAAAATGGTTATGCTCAGGCATTGTAGACTGTTGGATCTACTTAGTTTTTGCTGTTATTGTTTTTATTTACTCAGTTTTAATTCATTTTAAAATGTGGGGATTATTTTAGATTATACTTGGATATATTTCACAGGAATAGCCTAATAAAGGTCATGGCCTAACATAGTCAACACAGGCGAGAAAACAAAGTTGCTTTAGATCAGCAAGTATTAATATGTATCATGAAAACATTTCCAGTATGATCAGTCCTGTCAACAAACCCTTGTATCTGAAGCTGGAAAGCTGGTTAACAGAATAAAAGGAAGCAGCTTCTGTTTTAGCAAAAATCAACAATGTCTACTTTGATTTGGAAAATTACTATTTTATTTAAGAAGAATCCATATACACACAACATATGTCTATGGAAAAATCATAGGGCAAGTGACTATAGGGTTAACACTGAGTATGTGGGCAGCTAAAGTACATGCCACTTTTGAGAATAAAAATAGTGTGTACCTTATTAAAAGCTGCCTTGACGGGGTCAGCAGCCTAGTCACAGAATACCTACCAAGAACAATTTTGATTTTAATAGCTTTTACTATGTATTTCATAAGCATGCCCATTGAAATTGAGTCATCAAGCCTCCCAGTTCCTCCAAGACAGATTTTAGCCTGAGAGCTTGGAGTAATTATCCCACTGGATGTTAGCCTGTGTAGCTATTTCAGCCTCGTTCATCATTTCAAACAGCTACATTCTCTGCCTGCTAATTTCTTCCGATGGATTAGCTACTCTCGCTTGTCTATCTTTTCTTTTTTATTTCTGGGGGGTGAAATATTGCCTTCTTCCCATGTTTTAATAAGCTGAGCAGGCATGCACCGCTGCACAGCGCCTGACTCCTATTTCTTTCAGTTCAAAGAATGATCTTCTGGGGGAAGAGCTGGGTGTAAATGTGAAGGTGAAAACTTGGCCGTTACTACCTGCAGCCTGAAACCAGCTGCTTTAAAAAAGGACTGAAAACACAGTTCGGAGCTGAGCTGCGTTGATCTGAGTAGAGTATATTCAAGGCTGCTCTCTTGCCACTGTGTGACTGTATTACTTATCTGCTGCTTCTTCGGGGCTCTGATCTTTATTCCCATCCCAAGCCCCTGTATTTCATCTCTGCTCTGCCTGTGTGCCTGCCATTAGAAAAACCACAATGCACAGAACTATTCATTGCAGGGTATAACTTCCTCCGTTCTTCACAATAATGACCCTGCTGGAGCCTTTGAATTCAGGGGTTCAGTGATTTCTTTATTCTCTGACCTCCCAGGGAGAACACACAATTTCACATGCTGGGACATCACTCCTTCTTAGGGAGGTGGTTAAAAAAAAAGCAAGGGTCTTGGCCACAAATCAACCAAGGTTTTAATCCTGTCTCTGCCACTCAGAAGCTTTATGACCTGGAGCAAGTTATTCAACCTTTCTCAGTTTCAGTTTTCTCATCTTCATAATAGGGATAAATACATTTTTCACTCTAGGATCATGGTGGAAATTAACAAGGGAGACCGTGTGTACCTTCCCTACAGGAAGCTGCTGCTGCCAAGTCGCTTCAGTGGNGCCACTCAGAAGCTTTATGACCTGGAGCAAGTTATTCAACCTTTCTCAGTTTCAGTTTTCTCATCTTCATAATAGGGATAAATACATTTTTCACTCTAGGATCATGGTGGAAATTAACAAGGGAGACCGTGTGTACCTTCCCTACAGGAAGCTGCTGCTGCCAAGTCGCTTCAGTGGTGTCTGACTCTGTGAGACCCCATAGACGGCAGCCCACCAGGCTCCCTCATCCCTGGGATTCTCCAGGCAAGAACACTGGAGTGGGTTGCCATTTCCTTCTCCAGTGCATAAAAGTGAAAAGTGAAAGTGAAGTTGCTCAGTTGTGTCCGACTCCTAGCGACCCCATGGACTACAGCCTACCAGGAGGCATCTCAGTGGTAAAGAATCCGCCTGTTAAGTAGGAGACTCGGATTTGGTCCCTGGGTCGGGAAGATCCCCTGGAGGAGAAAATGGCAACCAACTCCAGTGTTCTTGCTTGGGAAATCTCATGGCCAGAGGAGCCTGGAGGGCTACAGTCCATGGGGCCGCTAAAATGTCAGACATGGCTGAGCAACTAAACAACAACAGCGCATGGAACTTACTATACTTCCTTTACCCTGGTAATTTAACAGGTGGGTCTCTTCCCCTTGTGCTTGGAGTTATTGTCCAGGATTTGACAGCTTTGCGGTGGATCCTAAAAATTCAGATGGAATGAAGACAGAAGCCAAGAAGGCGTGCTGGTGAAATTCACAAGCCTCATCTCACATTCAGGCCCATCTTCAATGAGAAGATGTTTGCAGTGTGTAGAGTCTAGGAGAGTCCACTGAATGCTCTCCTATTATCCCATCTGAGTATCTTGATGCCAGTTTGAAAGACATTTTCCCTTGGATTGAAAATTGTTAACTGACTGTGAAGCCCAAGGTAAAGATGATAGCAGATGGACTGCTTCTTCAGATAAAGTCTTCAAACTGATAAAGGCCATGATAATGCGGGCTCAATTTTCCAACCTTTAGGAAAGATCAGTCTTCTGAGAGATGCCAGTTTAAGGAAAAGCTTCTTCTTTCTTGGCCCCAGACCTATAAAGTACTTGCTAATAAATTGGAGATGGATAATTCTTATCCTGCTCAGGAGGAATTGTGAAAGACAGTAATTGGTAATTCTTAGACAGAATGGTGCAGCTCTCAAGTCCCTCTCAAGAGATTTTTGGGGAAATGTGATATCATTTGGAATTATGTTAATAAGAGCACTGCCTGGGATCAGAAACTTGGGATTAGCAGAAGTTTTTTTTTTTTTCTTCAGAAACATAAAGTATCCATATTCTTCATTTACTCATAAATTATGTATGTGGGTAAAATCTTCATCATTAGAGAATGACCTTGATGTTAGGACACATTGATATTATAGGTGATATTCTTCTTTGAAATTCTGCAAATTTTTGACATTAGATATGGTTCAGTGCCAGTATCAAGATCATTAGTGTGGATTCATATATTCTTGTATTCACAAGGTAGTAATTAAAATGACGTTTCCAACTATTTATATATTTCACCCAATGAGATTACCCATATATGTATATTTCATTTTCAATTTGTCATTCTTTGGGTTCTCTTATCTCCTTCCCCCACTTTTTGACACTGGGTAAAGTGAAATGGAGAAGGCACGTTCATATTGGCAAAGAAAGGGCATAGTCCAAAGACCAGGCTAGAGAGCTCCCCCACCCTATGAACTCTGTTCACTTCACTGGGGAAAATTCCTGGAATATGTGTTCGCTCTTTAATTTCAGTCTAGACCTACCCACTTATCCCCTACCAATGGAACAAACAATTTCAAAACAACTTTATCATCTTAAGTGAAGAAATAAAACTTAGTGTCAGAGAAAATCTTTCCTAAAGGAAATCACTTTACTTATTCTATATAACCTGAATCTTACAGCAGAGAAAAATTGTTACTGCATATATTTACCATTATCATGAAGGTTGACGGTTTAATAACTTAAATGAGAACCTATCCAAGTATAAAACTGTCCCTTAAAATATTAAATCTGCAGCTGATCATGTTAACATATATGAAGTGTTGTTACAAAAAATTGAGTTTTTTTTTTTATTGGAGTGTGGTTGATTTACAATGTTGTGTTAGTTTCAGGTGTACAGCAAAGTGAATTAGGTATACACATTCTAAAGCAAATCTGTTTCACCCCCATATAACCAAATATGTGCCATTCTTAAAAGAGGCAATTTCATCATCTCTGCTTCCTATGACTCTTCCTCAGACACTGCTTTCCCAGGTGGCCTGAGTAAGAGCCCTGTCTGGTTTTTGTGTCCAGAGAAATTGTGATTAAACACTGCCTCTTATTCCCTTTCCTCTGCCCTTGGTGTTAAGTTTATAAAAATGTATTTTTTCTTCTTACAAATAAACAAATGGAGATAGTTTAGTATTACTAATATAACACTTTGGGCTTAAAACAAAAGTATCCGTGGGTGATTAAATGTCATTATTGTTACAGGCTTTACAAAATCATAGTGGTTCTCAGGCAACACAAAATAGAGAAGAAATTACATTTTTAAGGAAAAACTGTCAAAAAGGAAACTAAGAGTCATCCTAGACACTTGTGTCAACTCCTAGTTTTTCCTCCCATTCCACCTCTAATTTTTAGTCTACTTAAGTGTTAGTTGTGTTCGATTCTTTGTGACCGCATGGACTGTAAGCCACCAGGCTTCTCTGTCTATGCCGGTCTCTGACTCTGAGGATGCTTACAAAGCATCACAGTCCTTTGGAGTACCTGCATCCTTGACCCCAAAGGACAAGGAAACATTAGAAGGATGATCCTTGTGCATACACCCTGAAATGTGCAGTAAATGAGTCACATTAACTCAGTGCCTTTTGAAGTCAGTGTTAAAGGCCATAAAGCTTTACTGACAAACACTAATATTTAAAATGAGGCTAAAAGATGGGAGTTCATATGAATGGTTAGAAATTAAGAAAGAAGAATAGATAGAATTGAAATGAATGACTGTACTAGTTCTTCACAGATTCGGACATTATCGTTTGTCTTCTAAATAAGTTTTACCGTGAAGGAGGACATACGTACATTACAGAACTGCTTGAAAACAAAGAGAATTAAATAAAACGTTCAGCCATGGGTGTACGTGTGTCCCCAGTCTGGCTGATTCATGTCAATGTATGGTAAAAATCACTACAATATTGAAAAGTAATTAGCCTCCAATTAAAAGAAATAAATTAATTAAAAAAAACAGGGGCAATACACAGGTATCATTAAAGGCAGTTGCATCATTAAATAAATAAAATGTTCATTCACCAGGGAACCCAGAAATAACATAACAACTAGCAATGTCTGAAAGTTTTTTTCTGGTAACTTATGTGCACATATATTTGTTTTTTTGAGCTTTCCAGGTGGTTCAGTGGTTAAGAATCTTCTTGTCAATGCAGGAGATGGAAGAGATGTAAGTTTGATCCAGGTCAGGAAGACCCCCTGGAGTAGCAAATGGCAATCCACTTGAGTATTCTTGCCTGGAAAACTCCATGGACAGAAGAGTTTAATGGACTATAGTTCATGGGGTAGCAAAGAGTTGGACAGAATTGAGCACAAGTGAATGAGATTCACTTTTGTTTAACAATTTAAACCAAGTTTTACATACCACTTGATAAGTTTGTGTTTTCATTTAAGAATTCGCCTTGTTTATACATAATCCTAGTCACTAGCTAAATTCCTGTTTATATTCCTTCTTGGAGAGGTACTGCAGAAGTTAGTTACTCTTTCTATTAATGGGTATTACAGGCATTTTTTTTCAATTTTTAAGATTATGAATAACTATGATAAATTTCTTCATGCATGAAATTTCCCCCAAATTGAGCTTTACTTCTTAGAATAACTTTTGAGACAAGATGCCTCTTTCCTAAATGATAAAACAAATATTAATCTTTAAGAGAGGCTTTTGCTTTATTCTAGTTGTAGAAAAACTTGAAAATATAGAAAAGTATGAAGATGAAAATAATAATTATGCACAATTCTGGAAACTAGCAGCGTAAACACTAGTAGCCTTGTATCAATAGTATGTTTACTCCAATGGTCTTTTTTCTTTGTGAGCCCCCTCCCTCCCACACATGATTTGTGAAATTAAGACCTTATTGTGTGTAAGATTCAAATTCTACTTTTCCTCATTTCACATTTTGAGTAATAAGCATTTTTTTTCAGGTCAATAATTTCCTAAATATGATTTTAACGGATATACCACTATTCATTGTAATTTAGGTGCTAAGTTGTGTCTTACTCTTTGAAACTCCATGTACTATAACATGCCAGTCTCCTCTGTCCATGGAATTCTTCAGGCAAGAATACCAGAATGTAATCTTCCCAACCCAGGGATTGAACCCATGTTCCCTGCTTGGCAGGCAGATTTTTTTTTTTTTTTTTTTTTTTTATCACTGAGCCACCTGGGAAGCCCCACAATTATTCATTACTTATTTCCTTATTGCTGAATTTTTGGCTGTTTCCCAAAATTTGCTTTTATTAATAAAATCTTTTTTTTTTCTGTGGTATAGGATACCAGAAGTCATATTGCTGGGTCAAAAACTGTGCCCTTTTCTGAAATTCATATTGCCCACTTGCTTTTCAGATGAGTTATATCAAAGTACACTCTTACTGTTAGTGCGTGGAGATGCCTGTCTCTCTGGATCTTCCATACATTTAGTAATATTGGACTTTACTATTTTCAACTATAGAAGTGAAGAATGAAAGCTCATTTTAGAAGTTTTCATTCATTTTATTACTAATGAAGCTTCCTTTTACCACGTAACTTTATTTTCCAAATTGTTTTGCAGAATAATTTTTCATAAAAATTATATAGGCCTATTATAGGAAATTTAGTTACAAGGATAAAAATAATTATTGCTAAAAATGTCTTAGCACTTAGATTTAATAATCAGGTTATATTAAATGGTAATCATTCCAAACAACCCAATGCAAGTATATATTTGTTTTTTAAAAGAATCTTTATAAGAGGTACGATTGACATAAAAATCTATACATATTTAATGTCTAAACTTAGTGGTTACACCCAAGAATCCTTCATCACCATCAAGGCCATAGTCATTCATAATCTCCTAAAGTTTCCTCCTGTCCTTTCTTACTAGTGTGTGATGTACGTGTTTGCATGTGTGCATGTGTGGTAAGAACACATAACCCAAGATTTACCCTCTTAGCAAAATGTAAACATAGAGTGCAGTTTTGTTAGATATATAGGCTCTATGCTGTGTAGCAGATCTCCAGAACTTATTCATCGTGTAACCGAAACTTCATACCATTTGACCATTGCCTCCCTATTTCTCCCTCCCTTTATCCCCTGGTAACTGCCACTTTACTCTCTGCTCTTAAGAGTTTGAGTGTATTCAATTCAACATCTTCCTTGACTAAGTATCATTGTCCAAGTTTTTGTTTGTTTTAAAGTCATAGTCAAGGTGTACCCAGAAACTGGAGAAATAAGGCAGCAATAACTTGGGTAATAAACTACCACATCTCATTCTTAAACATGCCTTCCTTCATTTCTAAGATCCCAGTTACCTCTGTGGTTGGTCCCTCCATTTCCATCCTGGAGACCTTGCCTTGAAAGCGTGAGATATTCCTAAGCATGATCATTAAGCATGGACATTAAGCATGCAGTTTACTAGATCTAAAGCATTGTAAAGTCACTTTATGAAAACTTGTCCACTTGAAATAGAACAGTATCACTTCCTTATATCCCATCCTTTCAAAACATAAAGTAGTTCAACATGTGTTTTTCTCTATATTCATGTTAATTTATGGGGCTTCCCTAGTGGCTCAGAGGATAAAGCATCTGCCTGCAATGCAGGAGACCTGGGTTTGATCCCTGGGTTGGGAAGATCCCCTGGAGAAGGAAATGGCAACCCACTCCAGTATTCTTGCCTGTTCATATTAATTTATAGACTTACAATAATATCTGTCATTTATATAGGAATCTTTGTATTTTATGTATTCATTTCTCTTTGAAATCATATGGAAGCCAATGTTAAAAGAACTTTGTCATATTATTTCACCCAAATTTTCCCATATATAGTGAATAAGCACTATTGCTTGTTATACTGATTTTGGTATGCATTAATACTACAAAGATTTGTTTAAATACTAGCTTAAAAACAGCTGGTAGCGTCTTCTGCTGCTGCTGCTAAGTCAGCAGTCCGACTCTGTGTGACCCCATAGACGGCAGCCCACCAGGCTCCCGTCCCTGGGATTCTTAGGCAAGAACACTGGAGTGGGTTGCCATTTCCTTCTCCAATGCATGAAAGTGAAAAGGGAAAGTGAAGTCGCTCAGTCATGTCTGACTCTTAGCGACCCCATGGACTGCAGCCTGCCAGGCTCCTCCATCCATGGGATTTTCCAGGCAAGAGTACTGGAGTGGGTTTCCATTGCCTTCTCTGGGCAGTTTCTAGCTCATGTCAAATTATTTCAAGTTAACTATTACTTACTGATGTGGAAAGGAGTAAAAAATGAAACTAATATTGAGGTCACCATGAAGAATAAAAACATAATAATAAAAACAATAATATTAGGCTTAGAATTTTCATATTTTTTGGTCTTCAAGATCTTTTGCCAACACTAATTGATTACTATTCAAAGTACATAAAGAGGTAAATATTATCATCTCAATTTTAAATAAAATTGAAGAATAAAGGTTAAGTGATTTTCCTCAGGTTACTGAAGGATTAAAATTTCTTTTTTACAAGGAAGATAAAAATGGCTGTTTAATAACAATGTTAAATAAGATAGAGGACATTGAAGTTCTTATTTACAACACTAGACCCATAGCAATAAATATGTGCTAAATTTTTTGATTGTTATACTGGAGGAGCAAAAATTCAACATATTTGCTTCTCTTCACTTGAAATTTATATGACATATTATTTTTGCATCTATATGTGCTTGGTTACTGAATAGAAGAGCTAGGGAAAATTCTGAATGCATGACTTTGTTTACTCTTTAGAAAGAATTAGCCTCTTTGACACAAGAAAGCAGTTTAATTTTTCAACATCTCCGTGAAATGAAATTATAGATTATCTTTAGTACCTAATGACACCTGTGTTGATAGCAAATTATGTGGTGAGTTTAATCAGGCCAATAAAGAATTCAGTCCATCACTAATAGATTTTATAGCGCTCATACTGCCATATACATGTCCTGGTTGGATCTTTTTCTTCTTAATCCAATTAGCTAAAATTTGACCTAAACTTATTAGGGATTTTTGTGTCATGGTCAAATAGTCTCCGTGTCAGACTGTTCTTCCTTTGTCTAACCTACAGTCTTTATAGAATACTTGATTATCAAAATATCCTTGTTTCTTCTGGTCTCTGTTGAGTACACATCCTCGTAACAGGGCTCAATGGGTCCTGAGTGTTGCAGTGAAGAGCTGTGACTATAATAACTCTGTGGAATTCAGATATCTTTCTTTCTCACCCTCCTTTGGTTTGATACTGTAGTATTCTCCTGACCCTTTCCCGCCTTCTTTCAATAACAGTAAACAAAGGTTGCTTTCAGTGTTCTTATATGAAAGAAATGAAAACATATCAATTCTTTGGATAGTTTCAAAACCAAATTCATTTATAAATATATAAATGAATATACATAATGTCCAAATATATAATATCTGCAGAATGCAACTAGATAATTAATGATGGAGATGCAAGGTTTAAGACAGTGTGCCCAGATAAACCTGGAGCCTTCCCTGGAGAGGTGAGCCAAACACCAAAATACAGTCCTCAGGAAGGGAGGGAACCAAGCCCAGGAATCTGCTCCTTGGGGCCAGGAGAAGAGACTGCAGACCAGGCCACCCCACACCGGGGTAAAAAGGCAGCAGAGGAGGGGAGGCTGCGGTTACAGCAAGGAGCGTAAGCCTTGACTTTTCTCCAAATTTCTCATTGTTACTATTGTTGACACACTCAGAAAACTCAGACAGGAATTAGAATACTTTTTAATATTTAGAAAATAATTCTGGCAAGTTACTTAATCTTTCTGCACCTCAGTTTCCTCAACTGAAAATAATGAATAATAGTATCAGTCCCACAGTTGTTAGGAAGGGTAAATGAAATCAAACATCTAAGGAGCTAAGAATGGTGCCTGGCACACATGTTTTCTCAGTAAGTGCTGCTGCTACTGCTGCTAAGTCGCTTCAGTAAGTGTTAGCTAATGATAATTATAATTATGATAATAGTGCTATATTTTATTTGTAGTTTATAAAAATAGATGAATGACTTAAAAAGAGATTTTTGGATGCTAAGGAGTAGTAAAAAAGGGGTATATGAAACTAAAACTAAGAATAACATTATGAGCATAATTATCACATTTTAGTATGAATATTGTGAATATTTGTTTGCTGGATCAAGGGAATTTGTGACATATCACTTTCACTCACGCAGGTCCCCTGGGGAAAAAAAAATAAAATGATGAGTTTTATACAATTAGATTATTGCATGAATGATCAATGGAGAATGCATTTAAATACTGTCAAAGAGCACGAAATCACCTTAGTTTTTATTTTCTGGTCCGCAATCCCCCATCCCATAAGTAAACTTTTTCATATAAATACATGTGGGAGATATACACTGGGAGACAGTGAAGGATTATCTCACTAGTCTTTCTCACAGGGAGAAGGACTTCTTGCTTCTCATAAGGAAGTCTGGCACGCTGCATTCCACAGGATTGCAGAGCTGGACACAACTGAGCAACTGAACGACAACAACAAAGTCACTATATAACGTAATCCTTCCTGTTTTAATACAATATCACTATTTTACACAACCAGGAGTAAAATGTTAGATGTAAATATAAAATTAAGAATTAGTGAAGAAACAAAAAGGAACAGTGAAATCGGTCGGCAAAGAGAGAACATAAGAGTGAATGATCAAGTCTGCGTTCACCCATGACAAAATGTAAAACACCTGGCTTAAACCTATAGGATGAGAAAAGACTCTTGCTTGCCTATAACGAAAATAATTTCAATGCATGTTGGTGCATAGATACTTTGAAATCTGCCAAATCCCATGAGCAATATGATATTTTGTGATAGTTCAAAATTCAAGTTGCTTCAAGGACAGATCTTAAATAGATCCATCCAAAAGGCCTGATTCAAGTTTATCACAATCTAGTGTCTGCACAACATGAGATATCAACATGGAACACCTTCGAAGTAAGTTAATATTCATAATGTTTGATTATGTAAAACATAAAAAGATCTTATAATTCTTTAATATTTGAATTTTGGATAGGATTTTTTCTAGATTCTCTCAGGATAAATAGTTCACTTTATTAGTAAACATTTATTATATTCATAAAATATGTCAAATAAGTGCTTTATAAGTATCATCTCATTTAATCTTCTCAAAAATCCTGTGAGGTCATATTATTATGCCCATTTTACATATTAGAAAACTGAGATACAGAGAAGCTAAGCAACTTGAATGAAATACATGGTGCAGCTGGAATATGAAGCTGTAGTCCAAGCTCTTACTCAGTGTACTAGTCTGTATAGCAACAATTTAAGTCACAAAACAGTAAATTCTTATCTACCTATAACATCATTGTGAAAATAGTTTCAAACTATTATATGTAGAAATTGATAAACAAGGTTGTACTGTATAGCACAAGGAACTGTATTTAATATCCTGTAATAAATCATAATGGAAGATAATATGGAAAAGAATACATATATATAACTAAATCACTTCGATAATAACTTCAGTAATCACTTAAAGAAAAAAAACTTAAAAAGAAAATATTTGACAACATTTAAAGAAGATTTTGGATAACTAACTCCCTTTAAATTGCAATACTAAGTTCTTTTCAGGCTTAAATAACTGTCTTGGATGAGAGATGTGGTATTTACTGGGATTTAAGTTTTATTCACTCTTGCCTGGAAAATCCCATGGACGGAGGAGGAGCCTGATGGGCCGCAGTCCATGGGTTCGCTAAGGGTCGGACACGACTGAGCGACTTCACTTTCACTTTTCACTTTCATGCACTGGAGAAGGAAATGGCAACCCACTCCAGTGTTCTTGCCTGGAGAATCCCAGGGACGGGGGAGCCTGGCGGGCTACCATCTGTGGGGTCATACAGAGTCGGACACGACTGAAGCGACTTAGCAGCAGTAGCAGCAAATTTTATTCATTTAATAGAGAAGCTATTTGTCTTTCAAGAAGGCCTCTTTATGTAAACAAATAAAAAGATCATTGAGGGGCTATTCATCTTTGGAACCCAAACACCTCGTGTACTTAACACATACAATGTGCTCATTAAGTATTTTTTGATGATAATAAGTAATCAATTAACTCATTATTGAGCATTCAATTAACTGAATCTTGATCTTATAAGCAAATTCAATGTGCATTACATACTTTAAAAAAGGCCTCATAAATATGTTAACTTATCTCTTGTGATTTTCTGAATTTACTAGTTGGATAAATCTATAGAAAATGCAGAATAATATTCATAGTCAAATCAAAAGTTTAAATAAAGGCACTGTTTAGTTCAGGCTATCATAACAGAATATCATAGACTGGATGGTGCAAGCAACAAATATTTATTTCTCATAGTTCTGAAAGCTGGGCAGTCTAAGATCTGGTGTCTGAGTAGGGCTCTCTTCCTGGTTTTCAGGTAGTCATCTTTTCATTGTATCCTCACATGGCAGAAAGAAGAGCAGAGACAGCAGAAAGCTTTCTCTTATCTGTTCTTATCAGGGTACTAATTCCACTCATGAGGACTCCACCCTCATGACCTAAACACCTCCCAAAGACCCCACCTGCTAATACCATCACCTTGGGGGTCAGTATTTCAACATATGAATTTTGAGGAGAATAATCATTCAGTCCATAATGGATATCAACAGAGTATGAAGTCTTAATAAATAATTCCTTAATAAATAATTCTTTATTCCTCATATGCTTTTGTTCTGAGTTAAATTTCTGTTTCCCCCTAATAATTTAATGCTCTGACCTGTGAAATTATCCATGCCTTTGTAAAAATATTACCAATTTCACGTGGTATCCTGTGCATACGTAATTCCCTCCTCATAGGTGTCAGATAACATACCATAGTTACCTAGTTGCCTAAAACTATACCAAAACTTTAGTCTGTGATCAACATAAATAAAATTTCTCCATATAATGTCTAAGCTTTTTAAAAATGTGCTTGTGTACAGGAGAAAGACAGCTTGGGAGTAGAGAGTGATCTCTTCTCCACTTATTGCTGGGGACTACTGGGTTCCCAATCATGCTGACTGACTGATGAAGGGTTTTGACTGCTCTTACCACAAGGTAGTGATGGTATTACCATTGCATCATTTACTCCCATGCAACAAATGTCCTTAACAGAGTCTATTTTTATGAGCAGTGAAAGTTCATGAATAAATGGAGAAGTATTGTAGCTCACACGTTCTTAAGATAAGAGCATACCTAGGTGGAGGGGTGTACTCAAAGCTCTGGCCTTTCTCTTTGAACTTTGAAAAAATTGGAGGAAATAGAGACCGTATCAGTGTATGTGTGTTCTCATACACTCCAAACTCTGTATTTCAGACAGAGCCTGGTGAGTCCTTCATTTCTGTACTAGCAGTTTGGATGGAGGCTGGGACTGTTGAGTTAGCATTCTGATTTGCGGATGACAGATGAATATTCATCTTCAAGTCTCTCAGTGTCTTTCCTAAATTTCACATCACAGCATCAGAATGATCAGTTTGTGTACAGGCTTTGTACTAAAAACTTGTGTAGGAATTGGTGTCCTGCTTTTCCCTTAGAATTCCTTCCTCACTGTTTACATGAGGAACCCTGGGAAAGCAAAGGCTAGGGCATCACCTCCACGCCTCTCCTCACCCACAAAATTTGCTTCCTGTGTGGCCTGCAGATCCAACATTTATGATTAATGAGAACCTAACCAAGTAACAGAAGTAAAGTGTTCACCCTAAAGGATTGAGTTATCTATTTAAATGATCTGTCTACACACAGAACAGGCAGTGGAAGGAAAAAGCCCTACGTTTTGAAGGCAGTTTTAATAAATATTTTATTTGTTTCTATTGAAATTATAGTGGTGTTTCACAGAGACAGATATGTTCAAGTCAATCCACTTTATCTTGAATTTTTCTCATTTTTATACCAAGTGAAATAGTAGAAGAAAGTAGAAACATAACAGCAATCATTATGAATGTTTATAGACATAAGTAAAGCCTTATCTAAAGTTTATCCTGTTTAAGGACATGTTTTATGTTGTATAATTCCTCTTAGAGTATAAATCTAATAAGCACCAAATGAGGCTGAAGACAATGCTGTTATAAAAAATGGAGAAAAATGATTAAAATATGATAATTATACTGACAACTTATATGCTCAATCTAATCAACCAAGCTTCCAATTTGTCATAATGTACACTCACTCATACGTTATTGCTTAATTATAGCAACACTTCTATTTGGAAAGGTTGTCAATCATCTGAATACTCATCATTTTTCTTTTTTTTCCCCCCTAAGAAGGGGCATATTTTAAGCAAGGATTTGAAGCCATCATGTTATTGATTTAACCCTTGAAATACTTTGTATGCAAAAGCTATCATTTCCATTGAATATTTTCTTTATACACATATTAATATGTTTATACTATGTAACATCTTTTATGTCAGAATTGATATACTGCATTCTAAAAGGAAATTGAATATTGGCAGAATTTGGTTATTTTATAGTTGAGATATCTATGTGCTTTCACTAAAAGACAGATGTGCTTTTCTTTTTTGAGAGGGAAAATTTTACCAGAGTGTTTCCCAAATTGTCTGTGATCCATATTAATTAAGAAATGGGAATGAGAGTGAAATTTAGATAGCTCTTTAGAAAAAAAGTGAATGTTTATATAAATGGCCTTTTCCCATAGCAAATTAAAGGTTTTCCTTACCTTTATTTCTTCTGGCTCCATCCTTCTTCTTTCCACTTTATGCAAATGTTTAACACATTGTGAAAGTAATCATATAAGTGTATCTGCCAGGGCAACAAACTAACAGGTTAGTAACTTGACCATAATCATGTCTTCTCTAGCAAAATGAAGCAATAAATTGAAACAACCATTCATATTATTGAAAAGACTGAAACTGTCTCAGTCACTCTGAATATAATATTGGCTTGCAAGATACATATTTATGTATATATGCATACTGACCTATACATATAAATTATATATTATCTCTGTATAAGTATATATGGTTTCCCAGATGGTGCTACTGGTAAAGAATCCACCTGCCAATACAGGAGACATGAAATGTGGGTTCGATCTCTGGGTCAGGAAGATCCCCTGGAGGAGGAAATGAGAACTCACTCCAGTATTCTTGCCTGGAGAATCCCATGGACAGAGGAGCCTGGCGGGCTACAGTCCATGGGGTTGCAAAGAGTCACACAAAACTGAAGCAACTTAGCATGCACACAGAACATAAGTATATGATTTATCTATATACAGTATAATCTCAATTNATTCTTGCCTGGAGAATCCCATGGACAGAGGAGCCTGGCGGGCTACAGTCCATGGGGTTGCAAAGAGTCACACAAAACTGAAGCAACTTAGCATGCACACAGAACATAAGTATATGATTTATCTATATACAGTATAATCTCAATTTTTAGTGTAGATGGTCATTTTGTCAAGATGGTCAGATTATTAACTAAGGATTTAGAAATATATGTATATTCTTACTGAGTGTGGGCATTTTTGATCCTTAAGTACCTAGATACTTGGTTCTATGATTTTATTCAACCAATATGGTAAACAAGCCCATGAGATCTACGTTTACAATTAGGAAGAGAGGGAGAAAGAGACTTTATTTCTCCTTTATTTCTTTAAATATTCTACTCTGCAAGTGTAGAATAAAGAAGCAAATATCCAATTCTCAAGTCTCCATTATTTTTTAAATCTAGTTTTGTGATGATGAGATATCCTAATATGTACAATTATAAACTTGGAATATGAGCCCATATATTAGTGGTATCATGTATCTATCACTTTCATGAAGTACTACAAACAATGATATCAAATGTTTTATTCCTTAAAGTATTATGTATAATATAAGCTACACTTAAGGACACTGAGCCNTATGATAATTATACTGACAACTTATATGCTCAATCTAATCAACCAAGCTTCCAATTTGTCATAATGTACACTCACTCATACGTTATTGCTTAATTATAGCAACACTTCTATTTGGAAAGGTTGTCAATCATCTGAATACTCATCATTTTTCTTTTTTTTCCCCCCTAAGAAGGGGCATATTTTAAGCAAGGATTTGAAGCCATCATGTTATTGATTTAACCCTTGAAATACTTTGTATGCAAAAGCTATCATTTCCATTGAATATTTTCTTTATACACATATTAATATGTTTATACTATGTAACATCTTTTATGTCAGAATTGATATACTGCATTCTAAAAGGAAATTGAATATTGGCAGAATTTGGTTATTTTATAGTTGAGATATCTATGTGCTTTCACTAAAAGACAGATGTGCTTTTCTTTTTTGAGAGGGAAAATTTTACCAGAGTGTTTCCCAAATTGTCTGTGATCCATATTAATTAAGAAATGGGAATGAGAGTGAAATTTAGATAGCTCTTTAGAAAAAAAGTGAATGTTTATATAAATGGCCTTTTCCCATAGCAAATTAAAGGTTTTCCTTACCTTTATTTCTTCTGGCTCCATCCTTCTTCTTTCCACTTTATGCAAATGTTTAACACATTGTGAAAGTAATCATATAAGTGTATCTGCCAGGGCAACAAACTAACAGGTTAGTAACTTGACCATAATCATGTCTTCTCTAGCAAAATGAAGCAATAAATTGAAACAACCATTCATATTATTGAAAAGACTGAAACTGTCTCAGTCACTCTGAATATAATATTGGCTTGCAAGATACATATTTATGTATATATGCATACTGACCTATACATATAAATTATATATTATCTCTGTATAAGTATATATGGTTTCCCAGATGGTGCTACTGGTAAAGAATCCACCTGCCAATACAGGAGACATGAAATGTGGGTTCGATCTCTGGGTCAGGAAGATCCCCTGGAGGAGGAAATGAGAACTCACTCCAGTATTCTTGCCTGGAGAATCCCATGGACAGAGGAGCCTGGCGGGCTACAGTCCATGGGGTTGCAAAGAGTCACACAAAACTGAAGCAACTTAGCATGCACACAGAACATAAGTATATGATTTATCTATATACAGTATAATCTCAATTTTTAGTGTAGATGGTCATTTTGTCAAGATGGTCAGATTATTAACTAAGGATTTAGAAATATATGTATATTCTTACTGAGTGTGGGCATTTTTGATCCTTAAGTACCTAGATACTTGGTTCTATGATTTTATTCAACCAATATGGTAAACAAGCCCATGAGATCTACGTTTACAATTAGGAAGAGAGGGAGAAAGAGACTTTATTTCTCCTTTATTTTTTTAAATATTCTACTCTGCAAGTGTAGAATAAAGAAGCAAATATCCAATTCTCAAGTCTCCATTATTTTTTAAATCTAGTTTTGTGATGATGAGATATCCTAATATGTACAATTATAAACTTGGAATATGAGCCCATATATTAGTAGTATCATGTATCTATCACTTTCATGAAGTACTACAAACAATGATATCAAATGTTTTATTCCTTAAAGTATTATGTATAATATAAGCTACACTTAAGGACACTGAGCACATGCCTCACTATTTTCAAGGAATTTATTTTAAAATTCATTACAAGTGTTAAAATGCAAAAATCTGAAAGCATAAATAAAATTGAATAATAGTTTCACATCACTTGGAACTATAATATTGTTTGCAATCTTTGATGATTTTTCTATCCTGGGATGCAATAGAGGTTTGTACCATAAGTCAGATTTCACATCTGGTTGGTTTCATTTCTTAATTTTTTAATTATTCTTTNACAAGTGTTAAAATGCAAAAATCTGAAAGCATAAATAAAATTGAATAATAGTTTCACATCACTTGGAACTATAATATTGTTTGCAATCTTTGATGATTTTTCTATCCTGGGATGCAATAGAGGTTTGTACCATAAGTCAGATTTCACATCTGGTTGGTTTCATTTCTTAATTTTTTAATTATTCTTTTCTTTCTAAAATAGAAATTGTTACCTAAAAATTATAGTCCATTAGAAATGGAATGACTATCAGATAGATATGGGTATTACCATTAAATTTGAACTAGAAAATTATGGGGTGAATTCTCTGTAAATTATTTTTGATGCTCTGTCAGATGCTAAGTGAACACGCATATTGTATTAAGGACCCAGAAAAGTAATGTTTCAACTTGAGAGATATCAGCCAGTAAAATCTTAAAGCTTCTTTTGTTTGGATTCAGGTTTGGAAAATATGTTTTCATAATTTGCTCCAGTACCTCCAATAATAATTTAAAATAAGCCCAAAGTGTCAACAGGTACAAATATCTACAACTTAATTTGATTTGCATCCAAACAAGAAACTGAAGGTACAGTAAAATGTTAAATGCAGAACCTAGGTGGTAGATAAATGATTTTTTTTTTTNATCTCTTGCTACATTTAATAAAAAGGTAGACACTGTTTCTTAAAGGAATTATACTAACTATAACTAGTTAGTATATCATTATAACTAATGATATACACTGTATAAAATTCATTACTATTTAACAAATCATGACAAAACATAGTTTTCATATGAACAAGTATCAAAAGCTGGTAGACCTTTCTAGAGGACCAGAGAATTCTGAATCTCAGCCTACATTGCTCTTAAAGCTGTGCATAGGGCAAGACTACCCACTATCTTCATTTCAACATCAAGTTTCTAAGGCATTGTGCTTATTTACCACTACGTAACAAGTGACACCCAAATTTTGTGCCTTAAAACAACAGCATGCATTTTATTATTCCTCATGAATTCTGTGGATCAAGAATTTGGGAAGGACTGAGTTGGGTGATTCTAGCTGTGGCACTGAGATTACAGTCAAATGGTGGCTGGAGCTGGAACAGTGGCATACAAGGGGTTGTAGCAGTAACTAGCTACAGGATTGCTTCATACAGGCTAAGGCTCTTCAAGCCATCCCTGCTCCTGGGTAGTTTGGGCTTCCTCACAACATGGCGGCCTCAGGGTAATCAGGTTGCTTACACAGCCTGAAGGTTTCTAGAGAGAAGCGAGCCATTGCCTTTTATGATCTTGCCCAAAAGTCATACAGCCTAATCTTTACTTCATTTCATTTTTCCAAGAGAGACACAAGCCTTCCCAGAATCAAGGGGAGGAGAATCATATTCCATGTCTTGATGGGGGAGTGACAAGATTCTAGAAGAGCACATGGTTCGAGAGATATTATGTCCATCTTTGGAAAACACAACCTGCCATAACTATTACAGACAGACTCGTGTTTTCTTTATTTTGTGTTGATTTTGCTGTCTAAATTTTGTGGAATGACCACAGTTGTAAGTTCCTTGGAGTTAAGGAAATCATTCTTTGTTTCCTTTAAATTCCAGGTTCACTTGGATTCCACATCAAGGCTCAAATTAAGTTCAGAAAGTGAGAGAATGGAAGAGAATAATGTGAAAGACCATGTGTTGGTCAAGAGAATATGAAGAAAATAATGTGCTTTGTATTAATGATAAGAGATAAGCTTTTTGAAAATAAAAATATTGATTGAAGGTAAGCAAAAATTGGGGGGAAAAGTTTTGAAAGCAAACTCTTATAAGAGCAGTTAATTTTCACCCTGCAAACTGATTAAATCTAGTTATAAGTATATATCATAACATCTAAGCAGCTGTATTTAAATTTTTTCCAACAACTTTCTGCGATATGACCAATGATATGCATTATTTAGTTTAAGAAGCTACTTGTTTGATTAGCACTGTTAAGAAAACTTTTGCAATAGGAAGCTCCATAATGGAAGATATTACATATTAGAAAAAGTAAATATTAGAAATAAGCAAGTTCCAGAAACATAGATTTTTTTTTTCATGATAACCACACATTATTAGGAAAAATATGAAACCATATTTCGAAAGTCAATCCACTCTTACAAGAGATCAAAAACATTAGAAGAAAATGAATTTCTAGCAAATGATGGAAACATTCAGTCTTACATATAAGTAAACCAAATGTAATGAGCTCTTTCCTCTTGCCTTGTGACCCTGTTGGGGCCATGCTTGCTATATTATCATAGCTAGAAAAAACCATTCGATCCAGTTTTAGAAGTGTTTCTGTGTAATGTACATCTCGTGGGGGAGATACAAGAGGGTGTTACTTTGTGCATCTGTTTGAGTCAGCAGAACTTGGGGCTGCCTCTCTTCTGAACCTGATTTTCCTTTGGTTCTTTTTGATCTTGTACTTCTCATTCAAGCATTATGCTTAGCATGTGTTATGAACATAATGTGTTTAATTATCTGTCTCTCCCATTTGACTATGCGGACATGAAAACAGGAATTGCTCCTGTCTGGTGTAACTTAACAGAGTGAATGAACAATGTCAGTAATGTTTTATTCAAAGAGGAAAATAACGCTGTGTGTGTGTGGTGTGTGTACATGAGTACGTGATGGGAGAGTAATTATGTAGAAACTGAGAAACTGACCTGTTTTTGTAATTCCATAGAACAAAACTAGCCCTGGTGTGAGTGTATCAGCAAGACAGGTTTCAAGTCATTATAAGGAAAATCTTTTTAAAAACAAGAGCTTTTCAGCAATGGCTTGAGTTGCCACCATTGGTGATGAGCCTCCTGACATGAAGACAGAAGCAGAAGTTGTATGAGTATCTCTCAAAGGTATTATAGAATGAGATTAAATGAACTCTAAATTCCCTTCTAACACTGTGAATCAAATCCTAGCAAGGTGTCAATTCCAAATGGAGTGTCAAGAGGAAATTAACACTTATTAAGCACCTGCTATAAACTGACATAATTCTAACCATTGAGGATAAAGCTATACATAAGGCAGAAAGGTTCCTGTCTTCATGTAGCTTAGATTCTAGTGAGGGAACTAGATGATAAAAAGTTAAAGAAAATAACCAAGTCAGTTAATTTTAGATAGTGATTAGCGCCATCGGAAAAAAATAAGCTAATAAACAGAAAATGACTGAGATTGGGTCCAGACAACATTACCTGAACCAGCTAACAAGAAAACATTTTGTGTTTCATTGAGTCTATTTATATTTTTGTATCATTTCTATAAAAACAAATATCCAAAACATATTTAGTACAGGTACTTCAAAAGTTAAAATTGTCCCTGAAAACCCTGGTTTTGTGAAGTACATGGGTACCGAAGAGGAGAGACACACACTCTGATCTGGGAAACATGCAACCATCTGGGAAAGACAACTCTGTCATGAATAAAATAATTAAATAGTGCTGTTGACAGTAAATGAGAAGCATAGAGAGTTCATATTATATTATATAATCAAATGGAAAAAATAACATGATCAGCAGCAATCAGGGAAGATGTGGAATGTAGCGGGCTCTAAAAATATATAATTTTATAGTAAAATCATCAGAAAACCAAATGCTCAGATTATGGTTAATACGATAATGGAATGCCTATTATAGGCCCACATATTTGATCTGTTACAAATTTCTGACATGCTTCTGCATGTAAAATATATCATTGCAAGCTCAGGGCCCATTAATGTGTGCAAATGTTCATGTAGCAGATGGCATCTCATTGTATAAACATTATCAGTGCAGATATTAGCACAAAAACGTTACCTATTTCATATACCTACTTCTACAACATGGACCCTAGGGATTGCTTAATTGTAAAGGTTCTTGCCTTTTTTTTTTCCCCCAAAGAAAAAAATTTTCAAAGTCTTCACACATTACGTGACTATGTGTGTGTTGTAATAACTTATCTTGCCGTTTTCTCTCAAGCATAGATGCAAGATAGATGCAGACTGGAATTTTATGTTATTTTAGGAGAAAATTACTAATACTGGAGAAAAAAAGAAAAGTACTTTTGCGTTCATTATTGTTTAATTCATTTTAAACATTCACTGAAATCCTACTATGTGCCAGGCAGTAAGAAATCAAAGGCCAGAAAAAAACTATCATCCTTTTTTCTCAGACCTATAAAAAGAGAAGAGCATTCGTACCTTGGGGGGGCTAGAATGTTATGAGAAAGGGACATGGGCTTCCCACTCAAAGAGCCCTCAAAAAGTACATTTCAGAACAAAAATACATTCATTTTTATGAAAAAAATTGGGGTATTTTTATGGGGGAAATGAGCAGTACCATTAGTGGACTCACAGAGTTAATTTTATTCTAAAATGCTTTGAAATTACTTTGCATTACTTATTCACAAGGCTCTGCTAAGAAAGATTTCCTTTCTTCAAAGCACTTGGATAGTTTTCATACATAATGTAATTACATCAATCACTACTCAATGTAAGAATAAAAAGAATTATCTCCAAAGGAAACAACAACAACAACAAATCTATGGTTTCTATTATTTGATGAGCATGACTAAAATTACGTGGACTTGACAGACAATGTTTTATATTAATGGTAAAAATGTTTCTCACTTTAAAACAATTCTTTCAAGATGCTCATCAATTTGAGGGGATATCAACATTTCATGGATAAATTAAGAGAAATGTCTTTATGTCTTTGATTATAGTGATACACGGGAATGTTTCCCATTCACACTGCTGAGTGTTCCTAAGTATTCAAAAAGTTCTCCTGAAAGTTTATTCATCAAATTCACGACAAACAACAAATTTAATCTCCTGTACCGTATACATCAATGAACAAGCCCAACTGACCCTGTATGACCATCTACCTCATACGTTAATTCAATTTAAAGCTGCGAGGAGATGAGAAGGAACCAGATGTTGAACTAGGATACTCTTGCTAGTTAGTATCTGTCACAAAAGAAGAATTTATAAAATGCTAAGACGACCGGAATCTTTTCAGAGATCAGCACCATTCTCTGTTCTGAGTGTGACTGGGCTTCTTAAACGAAGACATCAAAGAGCCATAGCAGAAACAACTAATGTAGCCCTAAGACTTTGCCTATGTACACTGAACAAAATGGAGATTTGAGGCAATTACTCGGATATATATGTATATATTTTAAACTATGAAAACGTTTCACACCGTTCAGTCAAATGCTTTTTAAAGGAACAAACATTATGCAAAAGTTTTCCTCTCTGGCTACTTCATGTCACTTTTTCAACATGCAGAAGACACCAATTCTGCATTCATCTCTAGTTTTGTAGTTTGACGTTTAAGGGTAAAAAAATAACTTGTTGTTCTGGCTTAGCAATACTTTTTAAATTATTTGAAAGACATGTTAAAATATAAAATTATAAGATGAAATAATTTTAGAGAAATCTACTTTAGGAAATGTTAATATTGCTAATTTTATTTTTCATTGTTATTGTAATTATTGCAAAATTTAAGCAGGACTAATTTCTTATAAATATCCCATTGTAATAGGTTATTAGCCTTAGAACATAGAGCTAAGAGTATATTATTATCAATAGTTTTGTTCTATGAATTCTCTTTTTAATATTTATCAGTAACTAAAATTACCTTGCAATTGAGAGTTTAAAATTTTTTTGTTGCCATTCTTGCTCTTTGTTAAAAATGACTTTAAATTTCTTTCTGAACTTTTATTTTTTGTTTATTAGAAAGACAGGAAAGATTCATTTTTAATTCCAAATATGTAATATAAATCTACCTTTTATTAATAAATATTAAACTATTTCTAAGTGCATATTTATTATTTTTAAGACAATTGCTGATCAATATTTTTATCTTGTTGGAAAAACGTCTTTAACACAAGTAATATTTAGGAAACGTTAATATAAAAGAGAACTCCTGGTAAATTCATTACAAAGAGGCAAAAATGCTATGAAAATGTCTAAAATATAGAGAAAAATGAAAGAATTTCTTAGAATTTTTAATGGAATTTTTAGGGTATAAAAGCCATGAGGCACTTCACAACTTCCTTTTCTTCTGGTGCTCCTCCTTCTTACCACCAGATGTCAGACTCTCACTGCAAATTTAAATTCTTTCATTGCACCGTAGACACCGTTACCTTTTTATTTGTAAATGTTCACTACTTCCGGAGAAGGCGATGGCACCCCACTCCAGTACTCTTGCCTGGAGAATCACATGGACGGAGGAGCCTGGTAGGCTGCAGTCCATGGGGTGGCGAAGAGTCGGACACGACTGAGCGACTTCACTTTGACTTTTCACTTTCATGCATTGGAGAAGGAAATGGCAACCCACTCCAGTGTTCTTGCCTGGAGAATCCCAGGGATGGGGGAGCCTGGTGGGCTGCGTCTGTGGGGGTCATACAGAGTCGGACACGACTGAAGCCTCTTAGCAGCAGCAGTTCACTATTCCAAAATCATTTCTCTTTTCAAGTCCAGCATACGACTTAAAAACTTGCCTTTGAAAATGAATTTGTAGACACTGATTTTAGCTGTTGCAGGCATACATTTTCAGTTTCTATGTAAGTATTCTTTTTCCATCCCCTCTTGTGAGTTTTGTATTCATTTTGAGATATCAGTTTACTTTCATACATGTAATTCAGTAACAGATCTTTTGGACTTAAAAATGATACACATATATGCCAAAAATAAGAATATATTCAATATTTGAAACAAATATATAAAAATGAAAAATTAAAATTTAAGATTATCAAGATAGTGTATTTTTGATATAAACTGTAGTGAGAAAATACTATTTATTATATTTTTACTGTTACATAGGTGCTATTTTTCACAAATATCTACATCTATGCCAAAATTCCTAATTTTCTCATTAAAGAAATAAGCACAGTTTGATTTAGCATATTTAATTTAACATAATTTTAACTGGCAAAAATTAAAAAGAGTACTATGCTTCTTTTTATACTTTCTATACTGTGGCCCGAGTAAAGAAAAGTTATTAAAATATACATTTATCTTTTCATTGATTTTTAAAGTGTTGTGAATATTAGTTTAGCCTAAGACATTTTTCCATGTTTTAAAAGAATTATAGTTTTAATTTCTATGTATAATGCCTGAAATTCTTACATAGAAATATAATAATATATAAAAATAATCAAAGAACATTGATGCTACAGTTTTTATGTATACTAAGAATTTAAATTTAATGTTTACTGGCTTAATTAATTTCTGATTCTGTGTGATGCAGAGCCTAAATAATTTCACTATGTGTGTAATTGGGACAGGATAAAGCAGGATAAAACACACCTTGTTTGATCATTCCTGTTTTCTTTTTAAAAAACACATAAACTCTATCATAAGCAAAAACGTTCAAGTATGGTAGTCAGTTGGTAAGGACACATGGATACGCCACTGCAGCTTACGCTTCTGATTTGCCATTTACAGCAGTAAATTGTAAAGTTACTGAACAACTAGTTGCAGGGAATTAACAGAAGATAGTTACCCGAAAGGAAAGGACAGGAAACAGAAAGAAAAGCAGAGATTCAGCTAGAATATGCGCACGAGGGAACTGTCTCATGTAAACCCAATCTCCCTGCCCTGTTAGAATCTATATGTCAAAAATAATGAAATTAGGGTTTTTCAATGTCTTTTGTTCTGTTAAAACTTTTCCTTCTATTGTTTTTCCCAGCTGAAAAATATCAAATTCTAAGAATTGCTCAGACTGATGAGTAGTCGGAATTTCTAAGATTATCCATTGTTTTTTAAAAACATCTTAACAGTTGATTAAGATAAAAATATAGAAAATTACTTTATTACTTTCCATTGTGAACATAGGTATTGTTTAATAACAAATGTATCACCATTTCATGAAATAGGGTTTGGGGATTTTTTTTTTTTATCATAAGCTAAACATATTTATCCTGGATTTTTACCTTTGGTGCTGCTGTCAGATGCCTCCTCTTTTTATAAAGCCTCATCCATCTGACTTCTATTAATGAATATGCACACATTCCTTAGTAACTGAATAAAACTTTTACTTTCACTTGATAGTAAGTACTTAATCCTCATTACTAAGCCTACACTGAAACCTTGAATACTTGTCAAAGATTCATTTTATAATCCCGAGGTTGGTTTGGCATTCAGTGATTTACACAGAAGCTCTGCTTACAATAATTGATTCATTCCATACTTAAAACCCACTGATCTCATTACAATTATGGGAAGGCATTTTAGCAGTTGCAGTTTAGACTTAAACAGCAAAGAAAAAAGCAAGCACGAAAGGGGCACCCTCTTCCCCTTCGGATTTCTGCAACACATGAAAGAATTAGGTCATATCATGTATCAAAATAAAATCCCAGGACTGACCTTTCCAGACTCAAAAGGTTGCCCTGGAAATATAAAATGATGAAACATACTTCATTTGAGCAATATTTGCATCGTTGAGAATGAAAATATTAGCAACTTTATTATTCTCATGTACCTATTTTTCCATTAAGAATTCTACAGTATTAAAGTGACTAAAATACAGTTTTGAACTGTGAGTTTCAACATTTACGTGTCTCCACAGAGAAGCTATCTGTTCTAAGAATCCAAAGTATGAAATGTAGCATTTTGAATGTATTTGGTGAATATTAAGGACATGCAGGCTTCTCTTTAAAGGTACATGCTGTATTTCTTTTTTCCAAATACCAGTCTACAAAAAACAAACAAAAATCTATTTTAAAACCAATTGATCATGTTAATTATACATTGGGAGATTTTCCATTTTTTGGAGACTTTGATAAAAATGCAATAGGTCTTAAAGAAACCATGGAGAGAGGTTCTTTTCTATCTTAATATTTTGAATATTTAAGAAGATGGAGAATTTATTATGATGAAGGAAGTACTGATTATTAAAGGCAAACTGAAGTAGCATTTTTATTTCATAAATCATTTAAAGGTAGTTAAAGAAAAAAGGGAGAATGTTGTACATCTTTTCTAGCTTTGTTCATCTCATTGAACTTTCATTATTGTTGCAAAAAAAAAGCAATAATTAAGGTTTACTAAGATTGTAATTTTATTCACAGCAGAAAGCATGTTTCATAAAGTGAAAGGGATATTTTACAAAAAGCAGTTTCAAGCACTTATGAAGAGCTACATGAAATAAATACAACAAAAATTAGGTCGAGTGTACTTAAAATGTATTGCTTATGAAACATACTCTTTAAGCTAATACAATCATTCCTATGAATTACCATAGGAATGGTTATTCCTATGATGATGGGGGGGGGCATTGCTCTGGTGGGAGAAGAAGGAAACTTGGAGTTTTCCTGTCAACTGTGAACACTCTTGAGTTGGCTGTCGGGAATCCCGAGCTCCCAATCCTAATATCGTCCAGTGCAGGGGAAATCTAATTCATTAACTTTCCCAAACGTTTTTAAAAGTTTCCTTTCATCAGGGACCATTTTGACCTTCTTTATCCATACCACTCTAGAGATCAGAAATACAAATGACAATAATTGACATCCATTAGTTAGCAGCTCAGGAACCCACTCCGTATGACTGTACCCTCTAAAGGCAAATTATCTTTGTACAAAAATATCCATATTTTAAATGAACTGCTAAACACATCATATCGATTCTAAGATCAGTATAATATGATTTTAAAATATTTTGATATTCAAAATGTGAGACATAAAATATTTCCTAAATTTTGTTTATAGCAAAAAAAAAACATGTTTCTTAAAGTGAAAGGGATATTTTACAAAAAGCAGTTTCAAGCACTTATGAAGAGCTACATGAAATAAATACAACAAAAATTAGGTCGAGTGTACNCTACCCCCCGCACCCCCGCCCCGCTCCGCGCCGCACATCCTCCCTGTCACCCGTGGGCCGCCTGACAAATCACTTCAAGGGCAGCCGAACTTTGAAGGACAAGACAAAGCTTCAGCATATGGTCCAATCCCCAGATGTTTGTCTTTCTTCCTCCCTCGCTCCCCCACCTCTCCCTTCTCGGGGTTCGTTTGGAAGCCCTGCTCGCGGCCGCCTGCTCTGCGCGCTCCGCGCCGCACTCCCGCCCCCCGACCCCCCAACTTCCAAGTTCAGCGCTGAGAAGTAGCTTAATTTTCCTTTACGTCTTTTGTTTCCCCGGCCTCCTTTTCTAGCTGATTAGTGGAAGGAAGGCGAGGTTTCCGCGAACCTAGTGATTTACGTTGAACTCGGCAATTAGCGTAAGGCCCCTTGTCAGTTACGCGACACGGGGTGCAGAGGAGGGACCCCAGGAGGCTGTNTTTCCTTTACGTCTTTTGTTTCCCCGGCCTCCTTTTCTAGCTGATTAGTGGAAGGAAGGCGAGGTTTCCGCGAACCTAGTGATTTACGTTGAACTCGGCAATTAGCGTAAGGCCCCTTGTCAGTTACGCGACACGGGGTGCAGAGGAGGGACCCCAGGAGGCTGTTGGAGGTGGCGAGTGCCGCACGGGGAGACGACCCCTCAAAGTGCGGTCCCCAGAAGCCTCCGCCTTCCGTGTCCCGGCGTGTGTGTGTGTGGGGGGGGGGGGCTGGCCTCTCAGGGTTCCAGCGCCGCCGAGATCCGGGAGCCCCCAGAAGAAGGAGGAGAGGGCGCGCGTCCGAGCTGCGGTCGCAAGACCTCTTTCCCCTCGCACCCCCAATCCTGGGGTGCCCTGGCCTTTCCAGGCCCCAGCAGCCGGGAAGCGAGCTCCCTCGCCCAGCCGACCAGCTTCTGCAGCGAAGCTGGGACTTGGGGGCTGGTTATGGAGAAGATACCGGCAGTTGGGGCGCACGGAAGCGGGCGCGCTTTAGACAGCGGGGGAGGGGCCCAGGCCCGCGCGCTCGGGCAGGACCCAGGCTCGGCCCCGGCCCCCTGCCGGGCAAAGTGTGCGACAGGAGGGGGAGGAAAGAGCCAGGTCCAGGCGCCCGAACCAGCGGGGCTCAAGCGGGAGCGCCCCAAAGACTCTTAAGCTGTTCCCCGAGCGCCACCGGCTCATCCATCAGCCTGCCCTTCTCCCCCATTTCGGACCCGCCAGACCTCCCACCCCGTTTCCTGGGTTTGGCGAGGACCCGTGGCTGATGCAAAAGGCCGAGATGCAAAAGGTCGAGAGCGTCGCGCACATCTGGGCACTACAGCTCTGGAGCTAAGGAATTGGGTTTCACTGAGTCCAAGTGTCCGGCAGTTTAGTTTATTCCCCCCCCCCCGCCCCGCCCCCCCAGCCACTGCCCG
>SJYA01002489.1:3015491-3062461 GCA_006410615.1 Neotragus moschatus | reverse complement strand
AAAAAAAAATGTGCATTAGTTTTATTTGGAGCAATGTTAAAAAACAAACCCTCCCCAAGACTTTAAGTATTGTTTGGATGGCTTTTAAATATGGTATTGTAGCTGTAAGAACAGTCCATTTTAAGAGGTTAAAAGACAAAGAAACACATTTACAATGTACAGTATTGCAATTAGCATTAGGCTGTATAATAGATGCATAGTCCATTTTATTTTATGTTAACCATCATTCAAGTCCAGTCGTTATGAAGTGTTCATGATACAGAGTGCTCCTTTAGAATGTAATCTACTATTATAAGATGAAAAATATTCTTTTCTTTATATTACAATAATACTGTTAAATTTCTTATTCCAAAAGAAATAATTTTATGTACACATGGAGAGAAACCTACCACTTTTTTGAGTACCAGTAAGTTTTGGTTTTGCTTTGACTTACATTTATGACTTACAAAAAAATGAGTGCAGATTGAAAGATGATTACAGTTAAAAAGGCTTCCCTGGTCGCTCTGTCGGTAAAGAATCTACCTGCAATGGAGACCGGGTTCGATCCCTGGGTGGGGAAGATTCCTTGGAGAAGGAAATGGCAACCCACTCAAGTACTCTTGCCTGGAGAATTCCATGGACAGAGGGGCCTGGCGGACCACAGTCCACGGGGTCACAAAAGAGCGGGATACAGCTTGATGACTAACCCACCATCACAGTTAAATGAAACAAATTTTGTGGGAGGGTGAAAGAAACTTGGATAGGTGTTAGGTGTGAGTAGATGTCAGTCCTTTTCACACTGCATTTTTGACAATATTGTTTAATAGGCCATCAAATTGACTGCGAAGTCAAAATGAGATACCACACAGAGGGCAAGTTGTCCTCTTTTTGCCTTTTATACTCAAAAGCAGGCTCAAAGCTGCCAATGTGGCCATTCAGTGAGTTAGCCCAAGAGTCATAGGCTATAGCATGGGAATGTTTTCATGGTCTTGCAGCTGCTTGGGGGTGAGATCACCTTAGAAGGAAAAGAAGCAGAGAGGGTTTACTTTTAAATGATAAGGGATATTGTTCAGTGAATAAAAAGTCAATGGATTTCTTTCTCTCCAAACACACACACATAGAGGCATTCTTCAAAGAATAACACTGTAGTGTCACATCGGTGAAAGTGAAGGAGAAAAAAGAATACAACAACAAAAAAAAACCTAGAGCTTACAAATGTTTTTGATTAGCTTGAATAATGTCATACCAGTTTCGTTTGTTAAAAGTTTTGCTTCTTGGGGACTGTAGAACCTCATTGTCACTTTTTGATTGAAAACTGGGAAAGTGCCTTTAAAAGTGTATCTCAAGTGAGCTGAGTTAGCTTGCTAAGGAAACCATACCACAACAAAGATCTCTATTGTGTTAGTCGGTCAGTCTTGTCCAACTCTTGGGGACTCCATGAACTGTAGCCTACCAGGCTCTGTCATCCATGGAATTCTCCAGGCAAGAATACTGCAGTGGTTTGCCATTTCCTTCTCCAAAGATCTCTATTGGAAAGCCATAATTCTCACCTTTCTCCCTCCGTCCTACCCCCAGTTCATCTCAGTGCAGGCATTTTTTGGTTGAATGTCTTGTATCAATAGCTTTTCATTCTTCATGACTCCTAAGGCTAGCTTCTTTTATTCCTGTCAGGTATTGTGCACATAGCTTGTTAGGGCAACTTTTTAAGGTAAACTGACATGATGTTTTATTAGTAAGAGTATTAATAATAATATACATAGAGTATTTCCCAAGTGACAGCAATATCATTCAATCTATAGAGAACAAAAGAGATAGGACTCCAGTGCCTATGTGAGAAGCCAAATGTATAACCAATCGGCTTATAGGCATCACTTCAGCTCAATGCAAGAACTCAGACTATTAGGCTTATAATGTACTTTTTAGCTAAAAAGTAATTTAGAAAAATTAATAGAACTACAGGTCCAAGTTGTGTAGAGAAATTGAATACAATCAAAGACCTTTAGGTAGAAGTGTGATTTTTTTCAATTGCATGACTGCAACCCACTGGCCTCATTAATAACCAAAGTTGGCAGAAAAACTGATAAAATATAATGTTTAGTTGCTCAGTCATGTCTGACTCTTTGCGACCCTATGGACTGTAGCCTGCCACGCTCCTTGGTCCACAGGGATTCTCCGGCAAGAATACTGGAGTGGATTGCCATGCCCTCCTCCAGAGGATCTTCCCAACCTAGGGATGGAACCCAGGTCTCCCACATTGCGGGCATATTCTTTACTATTTGAGACACGAGGCAATTCTCTATTTAATAGCTATGCTGAGGTAGAGTGCTTGGAAGAATGGTGCTTGGAATCCAGGGTTTAACAAGCTATCAAGTAATTTGGCATCTGGTCCCATCACTTCATGGGAAATAGATGGGGAAACAGTGGCTGACTTTATTTTTGGGAGCTCCAAAATGACCGGAGATGGTGACTGCAGCCATGAAATTAAAAGATGCTTACTCCTTGGCAGGAAAGTTATACCAACCTAGACAGCATATTAAAAAGCAGAGACATTACTTTGCCAACAAAGATCTGTCTTGTTAAGGCTATGGTTGTTCCAGTAGTCATGTATGGATGTGAGAGTTGGACTATAAAGAAAGCTGAGAGCCAAAGAATCGATGCTTTTGAACTGTGGTGTTGGAGAAGACTCTTGAGAACCCCTTGGACTTCAAGGAGATCTAACCAGTCCATCCTAAAGGACTGTTCATTGGAAGGACTGATGTTGAAGTTCAAACTCCAATACTTGGGCCACCTGATGCGAAAACCTGACTCATTTGAAAAGACCCTGATGCTGGGAAAGATTGAAGGCAGGAGGAGAAGGCATCACTGACTCAATGGACATGAGTATGGGTAAACTCTGGGAGTTGGTGATGGACAGGGAGGCCTGGTGTGCTGTGGTCCATGGGGTTGCAAAGAGTTGGATACAACTGAGCAACTGAAAACTGAACTGAAGTAATTGTTAAGCATAATAAAGTTTGAAAGCCCATCTTGGAGCATAGTAAGATGTCTGTCTTTTTCAGAAACATATGTTCCTGAAATAGTTATTAGCTTAAATATGTTTACATATTTCCCATACAGAAAATGAGACTAAGTAGAAAGTCCTCAACATTTGAATGTGCGTGCTCAGTCACTAAGTTGTGTCTGACTCTTTGCGGCCCTGTGGACTGTAGCCCACCAGGCTCCACTGTCTATAGGATTTCCAAGGCAAGAATACTGGAGTGGGATCCAACCCACATCTCCTGCATTAACAGGTGTATTCTTTACCACTGAGCCACCCAGGAAGCCCTTAGACATTTGGAACTTCTATCTAAATTAAGTTTATAGACTCCTTATAGAATTTGCTGAAGTTGAAGTTTTTAAAGTTGAAATAATATACAAACTTTCCTGTATACCTAATGTATAAACTTCCCTGTCTGTATAATATATAAACTTTCTTATATTAGTTTTGGTAGCATATAGCTCAAGTGTGTTAAGTAGTTAGATCTAAATGTAGTAGCTATTTAATTGTTTTGTTTTTAATGATAGTGTAAGTAGCCCTAAAGGTAATGACTAATGTCCAGCAACAGTTTTCGAAGGTCTGTAACAAACCTGGTTCTCTCTTGTGTCACTTCCTACCTTGGATCACAAAGGAGGTGGGAGAGCTGCAGACACAGTGGAGAAAAGAAATAATCTGGACAGTGGTGGCTTTTGTGACAAAAATAACGTGACATTTTTGAGCAACACCTTGGCTGATTATTCAAGACAGAGATGCTTATGAAAGAATAGTTAATGTAACTTAGATTTGGCCATTTGATATTTGTTGAATAGAAGTATGGTGAAAATATGTTGGGAGAGCTCTGAACCATTTTTGTCTATAAATCCCCTTGATCCTGGAGATGACAGTGACTTCTGTTCTGCAGTCCAGTGGAGCACTCTCTGCCAGCGGAGCCAACAAACTGTAAAACATGTGGCACCATGGCCGAAACAGAGGATTGGTTAATCTTTAAGGAATTAAACCATGAATGTGTATTGAGCATCTCCTCTATACCAGCACAGTATTAGTTGTCAAGAAGAGAAACAAAAGAGTCAAAACAGTCTGTTGGACCTTCAAGAAGTTTTCGACCTTTTTGAAGGGAGGTTGGTTGCTTATTCAAAAACAGGAAAGCCAAAACAAAGCAAAGTCTATTTATCATAAATGCAAACTAAGTTCAAAGAAGATGGCAGTCTTTGTTGCAAGTAACAGAATCCTTGAGAAACTGGCTGAAACCCAAAGAGAATACTCAGTTTACAGAACTGAGTACTCTTTGGGCTGGCATCAGAAAGGCCTGAGTATCTCAGTGATTCACCAAATGACTTGTTTATTTCCTTCTCTCCACCTTATCTTCTGTGGTATCAGCTTCCTAAGCATAAATTGCTGAGAGTCCCAAGGTGTTTTCCAGAAGCTCCCATACCTACATGCTTGTATGTGTGGTAAGAAAAGGACAGCATCTTTGTCGCAGCATTTTCAGTTCAGTTCAGTTCAGTTGCTCAGTCATGTCCAACTCTTTGTGACCCCATGAATTGCAGCATGCCAGGCCTCCCTGTCCATCAACAACTCCCAGAGTTCACTCAAACTCACGTCCATCGAGTCAGTGATGCCATCCAGCCATCTCATCCTCAGTCGTCCCCTTCTCCTCCTGCCCCCAATCCCTCCCAGCATCAGAGTCTTTTCCAATGAGTCAGCTCTTTGCATGAGGTGGCCAAAGTACTGGAGTTTCAGCTTCAACATCAGTCCTTCTAAAGAACACCCAGGGCTGATCTCCTCTACGATGGATTGGTTGGATCTCCTTGCAGTCCAAGGGACTCTCAAGAGTCTTCTCCAACACCACAGTTCAAAAGCATCAATTCTTCGGCTTTCAGCCTTCTTTACAGTCCAACTTTCACATCCACAGATGACTACTGGAAAAACCATAGCCCAGCATTTTAGCAAAACCTAAATAAATTTTGTATGACAATATCTGAACCAAATTTACCATCAAGACAATTTGATGCACTAATTAAATTCCCAGGTCTCAAGTCCCATTTTCAGACCTGAAGCTTGGAGTTTACATCCTTGGAACCACAACCTTTGCCAAATAGAATATGGGACTTAAGATGGAGGGAATGGAGAATGTGGAGGCAGACAACAAAGATCTAATGTAAAGGGTAAATAGAGGCTGGAGTAATCAAAAAGTACTTCTTGTAAGAAATGGCACCAGGCTCGGTCTAGAGGAGCTGGTAAATGGAGGGAAAAGAGAGAACACTCCAAGAAGGGTGAAAGAACAAGCAAGTATAAAGTCAATGAATACGTATGAATAGTGAGAACAATGGATGAGTCCTGATTAAACCAAGGCAACCATGCCGGAGAGGACAGGAGTGAAGCTTACAGTCTGGGGTCATCTTGTGCAAGAAAGACCAGTTAGGTGTAGTGGCTTAAGCAATAGGGAATTATTACGGATTGATTGAGTGAGAAAGTGATAAAAGATATTTACTTATGCCACTTCGTTTTTTCTCAAAACAAGAGCACATCTTGCTTTTTCTGTTTTGTTTTTCTATTTTAGGCAATTACTGGTAAAATGATGGATATGCAAAGACGAATAAGACCCTGCACTCGAAGAGTTCCTAGCCTAAAAACAGCAGGTCCAAGTAATGAATTTATTAAAAATATAAAAATATGATGAAATGTGATTTCAAATTTTTCTATAAAATAATTGCACGCCCTGAATTTTTAGCTATTTAGGAGAATATCTTTTCAAATTTACAGGCTTTGCTTTGTCTTCCGTTTTGCTGCATGAAAATAAACTTGTATAAACAATAAGGTACTACTCTGTAGCACAGGGAACTATATTCAACATCCCGTGATGAACAATATTCAACATCCTGTGATAAACTATCATGGAAAAGGACAGAAAAAAGAATGTATATCTGAATCACTTCCCTCTACAGTGGAAATTAACACAACTGTTGTAACTCAGCTATACTGAATCAAATCAAAGAGAAAAAAAATTTTTTTAATAAAATAAATCCTAATGAACCGTGAGATGACAATGAGTATTCAGAGCCTAAGCAGTCACTGGAGTTCAAGTTTTGGAGGAAAAAAAATATCGTGAACCCTTAAAAGACAGGCTCCACAAAGGGAGTTGCTGGGCGAAGGGAGAGCTCCCGAGCGCTCCTCTGCGTGGCCCTCGGGTCTCCCGGTGGGCGGGGCGGCCCGGCTGGCCCTGTTGGGGGAGACTGGGGACCGGTGTCAGGCGGTGCGGTGGCGGTGACGGCCGGTGAGTGATTGCGCCATCAGCTTCCTGCCGCGATCCATCATGCGGCCCCAGCCGGTGAAGAATCACAGCCTCAGCAAGGTGCTGAGCCCAGCAACATATCATTAAACAAGGTTACCACCGGCAGATTTGTTCCCATGATCAATCTGGTCAATAACCGTTCCACCTCACTGTACAATTTCTCCCCCACCCCCACCCCCACCTTCAAACATAAACAAGTATTATGAAAGCACTTGCCGAACAATGTAAAGCTTTCCGAAGTCTTCATTTCTCCCGTGGCATTCGCAAGCTTCTTTAAAAACCCTTATAAATCATGAAAAATAACCTTTACTACAGGATATATCCTCAGGCAAATGCTCTACCCTAATTCCATACTTTATTACCTGATACTGACTGATTTTTTTTTTCCTCCGATTGATTACTGAATAGCATTGGGACAATTTCTTTTTTTATTTCCCCTCAAGTCTGCATAGCTCACTAGTTTCTTTCCTTAGGAGGTCCCAAATGAGATAGAAGTAAAACACTTATTGCTTTTACAACTTTAATTATCACGTTTTGCATTTAACACTTTAGGCACCTTGGCAGACCAGTTGCTCAGTGGTGTTGAGTATTTGCTTAACAGAAAATACCTTGACTTCTGAACAGTTTAATTGAGACTAGCAACTGTTCTGACCATTACAATTTGGAAAATTCAACTGGAATCTCATGAGAAAAACCTAGTCTCTACTGCTAGCGAGAGGCTGGAAAAAAAAGATCCTAGTACATATGGAAAATTTTATTTATTTTTTAAAAAGATTTTTTTTTTTGATGTGGACCATTTTTAAAGCCTTCAATTTGTTACAATATCGCTTCTGTTTTATGTTTTGGTTTTCTGGTTAGGAGGCATGTGGATCTTAGCTCCCTGACCAAGGATCAAACCAGTACCCTCTACATTGGAAGGCGAAGTCTTAACTACTCAACTGCCAGGAAAGTCCCCATAAAGGAATTTTCAAAAATGAAAAAATTTGCAAACAAGAGTGCTTATTTCAGTAAACAACAACAACAACAACAAAAACCAAGGCTTTCCAGATATAATCCTTTGCTGATTGAGTCCCCTTGATTATTTCAGGAACTTATAGTTACAGGTTTATATCCATAGAGTTAAATATGCAGAGTTAAAAATAGAGATATAGTGGTGATCTTGGCCTTCTTAAATTACTCATCCATTTGCAGCAACATGGATGGAACTAGAGATTATCATACTAAGTGAAGTAAGTCAGACAGGAGAAATACTGTATGACATCTCTTCTCTGTGGAATCTAAAAAGAAACGATACAAATGAATGCACTTACAAAACAGACTCACAGACCTTGAGAACGATGACTGCAGGGGAAGAATGTGAGGAAGGGATCGCTAGAGAGTTTGGGATCCACATGTACACACTGCTGTATTTAAAATGGATAACCAACAAGGTCCTACTGCACAGCGCAGGAAAATCTGCTCAGTGTTATTTGGCAGCCTGGATAGGAGGGGAGTTTGGGAGATAATGGATACAGGTACTTGTATGGCTGAGTCCCTTTGCTGTTCACCTGAAACTATCACAACATTGTTAATCTGTTATACCCCAATACAAAATAAAAAGTTTTTTAAAAATGAGAGTTTAATTATATAATGTGATTAACTGATCCTGGAGAGAATTAATCACAAATCTGACCTCAAACTCCGATCCAGCTTACAGAAATTTCATTACTACAAAATACAGTTTGTTCTCATTCCCTACCTTTAGGCAAGGCCCTCTTGCTATAGTCCCACTGAGACAGAACAGATTTTGTTTTTAAAGTCTTCCAGCAAAGAGTCTCTTATAAGTGCTTTTTAAGTAATTACACTAAATAGAATGATCCATCTAGAAGTTCAAGTTACCTAACCTATTTTCTTTATTCTTTTATTGAAATTCATTTCCTTGCTTTATCTTCTTAGTGGAAATGAATTGTAGCTGAGCATTTATTTCTACGTAGAACACTTTTAAATTAAATGGTTAGGTCTATCTTAAGCTAAGCATCCATGGATGGAAGATAATTCTCTTAGATGCTCATGGTACAAAACAATCCACTGGTTTGATTAGTTTGAGACTTGCCAAGTAAAAATTTAGACATTTAGAGAAAGTAGACATTGTTTAGACTTCTAAAAAAACATATTTGCTTCTCCTTTATTTTTTCCAATTTAATTTGTTATTTTATTTTGGAGGATGGTTGATTCACAATGTTGTGTTATTTTCAGGTGTATAGCAAAGTGATTCAGTTATACATATTCATGCATCCATTCTTTTTTGGATTATTTTCCCAGCTAATTATTACAGAATATTGATTAGAGTCTCCTGTGCTGTGTGATAGGCCCTTGTTGATTATCTATTTTACATATAATAGTGTGTATATGTCAATCCTAAGCTCCTAATTTTTCTCTCTCCCCATTTCTCCATTACATGTATATTTTTAAAAAACACTTATGGAATTCACTCTTTACCTTTACATTCTTTAACATATTTGTGAATATTCTTGGAGTAATCCTTGCCAGTGTAGTCAATTTTAAGAAAAATGTCTAACCTACATTGATTATCACTAAGAAACTGATTACCTGCTGGTGTAGATTACAAGCAGGCATTGTTCTTTCAGACGATGTGTTTTAGTCTATTCTGTCTAATGTGAGTTCCAAATTCTCCTCAGGAATATCATTTCAAATATCAAGGCTGATGATATGATAAAAGTGTTATACATTGGTAGCTCTTAATTCATTTAAAAGAGAAAAATAGGAGAGATCTGTGGTAGGACCAGGTCATACCTTCAGTTCAACAAATATTTATTGAATGCCCATTGTGGCTAAGGCACTATGTTTTCATTTTTTTGTTATAATAATTCTGTAGTTACAGATTACATTGCTATGTTCAGAAGATACTAAATCTGAGTCATGTAGTGGAGACTTAATTTGGTTAAAACCTAGATGACTTATAGTCTAGTCACAATATTCATGGCAGCTTTGTAATGGGCTTAGGTAGCTCTTATAGTACAATAATGCAAAAAAATTGAAGGAAGCTATTGCTTCCATAATACATTATAATTTGAGTTAGGCTCTGCGTAGATACAGTCATCAATAACTTCGGAAAAACAATTTCACATCTAAGCATTGGCTCTAATGACAAAAATGCCTAGACTCTTGAAAGAAAGGTGATGAAAATACAAAGCATTCTTTCTATTATCCACTATCTTTCTTTTGCTTTTGATTTATAACATAAACTCAAATTTAGGAGGGCAAGAATGAAAAAAAATGTATATAAATGAAAATATCTATTATAGGTAACTTTAAAGAGTAATTTCACTGCATTTTTTATATTGCTTACAAAACTTATTTTCAACCATTAGTAAATATCCCAACAGTGACAAATGTAATAGCATTTTAGTTTTGATTCAATAAGATTGCTCTTTTAATCATCCTGGACTAAATATATTTGTCCCTATTTATGGATCTTGCAAAACTCTCTCATTTGTGTGTGTGTATGTGTTTCTTTTTTTCTTTCTCTGTTTCCTTGAGTCCCCATGGTACCTCTCACAGTTTAGATAATTTTCAAAACCCCTCCAACTCCATCTTATGTAAATTTTATTCTCAGTGGAAGTACTGTAGGAGAGTCAATCAAACATCTGACCTGACATTTACCACATTTAATTCTTAATTCACACATCTTTCCTAGGACTTCCACTCATCTCAAATTAGATGTGTTAATGGGAATGCATTGTGGGTCCTGAGAGTCACTTAATGCAGTAGCATCTTACTCTGCTTTCACGTTTGTTTTTTCTGGATCATTCCCTTTAGACACTATATGCTCAACACATTATATCAAGTAATCCTTGAACTTTTGCCTTAAGACAGGTTGACCCCCTTTCTCATATCTGGTATGTAACCAAGTGACATCATGCAGTTGGTATGAGATTCAGTGCCAACTGTGACGTATTTTAGATCATCCTATTTTGAGTTCCAGTTTCTTCTCAGTAATAAAATTTCCCAAATGTCCTTAGATATTACAAAACCAGCTCCCTTTCTGAGAGACAGAGAAATGAGTTCAGCTGAGCANTATCTTAAGCTAAGCATCCATGGATGGAAGATAATTCTCTTAGATGCTCATGGTACAAAACAATCCACTGGTTTGATTAGTTTGAGACTTGCCAAGTAAAAATTTAGACATTTAGAGAAAGTAGACATTGTTTAGACTTCTAAAAAAACATATTTGCTTCTCCTTTATTTTTTCCAATTTAATTTGTTATTTTATTTTGGAGGATGGTTGATTCACAATGTTGTGTTATTTTCAGGTGTATAGCAAAGTGATTCAGTTATACATATTCATGCATCCATTCTTTTTTGGATTATTTTCCCAGCTAATTATTACAGAATATTGATTAGAGTCTCCTGTGCTGTGTGATAGGCCCTTGTTGATTATCTATTTTACATATAATAGTGTGTATATGTCAATCCTAAGCTCCTAATTTTTCTCTCTCCCCATTTCTCCATTACATGTATATTTTTAAAAAACACTTATGGAATTCACTCTTTACCTTTACATTCTTTAACATATTTGTGAATATTCTTGGAGTAATCCTTGCCAGTGTAGTCAATTTTAAGAAAAATGTCTAACCTACATTGATTATCACTAAGAAACTGATTACCTGCTGGTGTAGATTACAAGCAGGCATTGTTCTTTCAGACGATGTGTTTTAGTCTATTCTGTCTAATGTGAGTTCCAAATTCTCCTCAGGAATATCATTTCAAATATCAAGGCTGATGATATGATAAAAGTGTTATACATTGGTAGCTCTTAATTCATTTAAAAGAGAAAAATAGGAGAGATCTGTGGTAGGACCAGGTCATACCTTCAGTTCAACAAATATTTATTGAATGCCCATTGTGGCTAAGGCACTATGTTTTCATTTTTTTGTTATAATAATTCTGTAGTTACAGATTACATTGCTATGTTCAGAAGATACTAAATCTGAGTCATGTAGTGGAGACTTAATTTGGTTAAAACCTAGATGACTTATAGTCTAGTCACAATATTCATGGCAGCTTTGTAATGGGCTTAGGTAGCTCTTATAGTACAATAATGCAAAAAAATTGAAGGAAGCTATTGCTTCCATAATACATTATAATTTGAGTTAGGCTCTGCGTAGATACAGTCATCAATAACTTCGGAAAAACAATTTCACATCTAAGCATTGGCTCTAATGACAAAAATGCCTAGACTCTTGAAAGAAAGGTGATGAAAATACAAAGCATTCTTTCTATTATCCACTATCTTTCTTTTGCTTTTGATTTATAACATAAACTCAAATTTAGGAGGGCAAGAATGAAAAAAAATGTATATAAATGAAAATATCTATTATAGGTAACTTTAAAGAGTAATTTCACTGCATTTTTTATATTGCTTACAAAACTTATTTTCAACCATTAGTAAATATCCCAACAGTGACAAATGTAATAGCATTTTAGTTTTGATTCAATAAGATTGCTCTTTTAATCATCCTGGACTAAATATATTTGTCCCTATTTATGGATCTTGCAAAACTCTCTCATTTGTGTGTGTGTATGTGTTTCTTTTTTTCTTTCTCTGTTTCCTTGAGTCCCCATGGTACCTCTCACAGTTTAGATAATTTTCAAAACCCCTCCAACTCCATCTTATGTAAATTTTATTCTCAGTGGAAGTACTGTAGGAGAGTCAATCAAACATCTGACCTGACATTTACCACATTTAATTCTTAATTCACACATCTTTCCTAGGACTTCCACTCATCTCAAATTAGATGTGTTAATGGGAATGCATTGTGGGTCCTGAGAGTCACTTAATGCAGTAGCATCTTACTCTGCTTTCACGTTTGTTTTTTCTGGATCATTCCCTTTAGACACTATATGCTCAACACATTATATCAAGTAATCCTTGAACTTTTGCCTTAAGACAGGTTGACCCCCTTTCTCATATCTGGTATGTAACCAAGTGACATCATGCAGTTGGTATGAGATTCAGTGCCAACTGTGACGTATTTTAGATCATCCTATTTTGAGTTCCAGTTTCTTCTCAGTAATAAAATTTCCCAAATGTCCTTAGATATTACAAAACCAGCTCCCTTTCTGAGAGACAGAGAAATGAGTTCAGCTGAGCAGGGGAAAATTCTAGGGTGGGGAGTAGAAGTGGTGTGGAAAGCAAGATTTTTATTTTTGTTTGTTTGATTCTAAGTTTCCTTCAGGACTGGACATGAACTTACCATTACCCTGGCATCCCACATGGATAACTCAGCGCTATAGAGAACAGGATTTTCTAAGGTTTTTGATTGGTGCTAATAAAGAGGTCAGCAGCAATTTGTCTTAAACTTCCCGTTTTGGCCCTTTAACTTCTGGCCACCATAGGTGAGAACTCCCTTCCTAGTTTTTACCTACTGAAGCACAATTAGAAGTAGTCAGCACTCTGAGACCTAGCCCCCTCCAAGAGCATCTATGGGAGTATTCCCAACAGATTTATATCAAGTTTACAGTCCTTCAAATGCTAACAGTCTTCCATACGTTGAGATTATAGAGTCAGATGTGGTATTTTTCCCTCTACAGTTTCAGGCATCTGTTTGACATTTTTGTTACCATTTCTGGATAGAGCTGTGTGCACCGTGGCAAAACAAGACTAATTGAGAGTTTCTGTGTGTCCAATCAGCCATGATGCATTAAGATGACTAAACATGAACAGCAGGAACCTGTAAGTTCAGGCTCTCACAATCCATCTCACTAGAGTAGACAAGTTACAGGAAATCGAGTCTACTAAAACACTAAATAAATACACTTGGTTTTGTCATGTTCTTGATGTTTTGTTCGCTTACTAGCTTCATTCAGCAAACACGACAGGGGCCTTCTGCAGGCTCTGTGATAACTGAGGTTTAAAAACGCTGCCCCAGAAGCTTGGGGTCTAAAATAGTAGCCAGAGAAGTAAAGAGACCATCCCAGGGTTATATGTCAAGTGCCGAGCAGGGCATGTTGAAGGTAGGAGTCAGGCAGCTACACTCTCACCAGCATATTACAAAGGGCTTTGTGAAGGGGTTAATACAGTAAGTCCCCTGCATGTGAAAAAGTTCCCTTCTGTGAGCCCATTATGTCCAATTTGTTAGTAAGTCCAACCAAGTTAGCCTAGATATCCAACTAGCACAATTGGCTATATAGTACTGTACTGTAATAGGTCTGTGATACTTTACACACAAACAGGATGCAAAAGGCAAACACAAAAATAAAGGAAACATTTTTAAGCAAATGGTTCAGTACCTTGAAAAGTACAGTACAGTGCCAACTACATCACTGCTGCGTTTACGCTTGCTTCCGGACATCCTGGGCTTGAAATGAAGATACTATACCCCTGTAATCGATACAGTGCTATACAGTAAGGCAGGTTACTGTACAATACTATGCAGTAATGCAAAAGCATTACACAGAAGCTCAACCCCTTGTAGAGGATGCGCTCTTGTGGCAATGTACGGCAGACATATGAGCTCACTTACATGATTGAATGTATGAATGCATGTTCACATCTTTGAAAGTTTGCAATGTGACCATTCGAATGTACGGGGCTTAACTGTATGATAAAGTGGAAAGCTGCTATCCAGAGAAGCAGAGACTAAAGGAACAGCATGTCAGGAGGCAGTGTGTGTGTGTGTGTGTGTGTGTGTGTGTTGGTCGCTCAGTCGTGTCTGACTCTTTGCAACCCCATGGACTGTGGCCTGCCAAGTTCCTCTGTCCATGGAATTCTCCAGGCAAGAGTACTGGAGTGGGTTGCCATTTCCTTCTCCAGTGAGGAAGCAGAGATATGGAAAAAGCCAGCCTCCTTTTCCCCAGTCCCAGAGGAGTGCAGTAATGCAGGTATGCTGTAGAGAGACAAGGCTCTGTCAATGGATAGGAACCACATTCTGAAGAGATGTGCTGAAAAATCTGGATATAATGCTGAAAAAGGGCAAAGTTTTTCATCACTGGCCTGGCAGAAACTTTTTCTCTCTTCTATGGAAGACTTTAACCAGGGCACCAACAATTTTTTTTAAATGTGTTTCTCATCATATCATAATTGTAAAAGCAATTAATTCTCACTTTTAGTACAAGGCACACAAATCTCTGCTTTATTGAGGTTTATAACCATTGAGCCCATTAAAGAAGGCATCAACCCATTATGTCTGAAAGCCATCAACAGAAATAGAAGTGAAATCATTATAGAAACAGGCAATTATCCAAAGAAGCAAGAAGGTGAGTATCATGTGAAATGAAAATGGGCCCACATACCTGTTGAAATTATACTATGGAGGGAGATTGCATAATAAGTTTGCATGTATTTCTTCTTCCTTTAAGAGACGTGCCTTTCCTAAAGGGTTTGAAAGGACATACCAAAATATGAGGAAGAAGCCCTAAGTTTTTAAAGAAGTTATTGTTGAGGACTGTTCCAGGTGGAGTTCTTGTGATGAAGACTTACTAATAGTATGATACTCTCAGTTGGTCCATTTTTCTTCCAGTAATCCCTAAGAGGGATGGGACTTCTCAAGTGTAGTGCTTTTGCTATAAGAGCAGAAGCAGTTCTCCTTAGGAACTTTCAGTGGGTGGGCGGACCCAGGGGCTGTGCCCAGAGGTTAGTGTAATAGACATGGATTTGGTGGAAGATGCTCTCCAAGTCAGCAATGTTAGAAACCTTTTATCCACTCTTTATCATGCCACTCTTTATCAGGCATTCTTCTTTTTATGGCTTCACTGTGTGGCATCCCTTAGGTCCCCTCCCAGGGATTGAACCCATGGCCCCAGTAATTGAAGCACAGTCTTAACCACAGGACCACAGGGAAAATCCCTGGAGTGTTCTTCTAAGAAGAAGATATTAGAATCACATATGAAAGCTCAAGCATTTTCATAAAGAATTTGCTGTTGTTGCTAAGTTGCTAAGTCATGTTTGACTCCTTTGTGACTTCATGGACTGTAGCCTGCCAGACTCCTCTGTTCATGGGATTTCCCAGGCAAGAAAACTGGAGTGGGTTGCCATTTCCTTCTCCAAAGGACCTTCTCAACCCAGGGATCAAACCTGGGTCTCCTGTACTGCAGGCAAATTCTTTACTATCTAAGTCACTAGGGCTAAAACATACTATACAACTGATTTTTATTTATTTTATTTATTGGGCAGTTTATCTAGTCTCCTTTGCTAAGTTAGTTTGCTAATTCTGATAATTTGTATGTTGATTTGTAAAAGATTTTCTTTGTACACAATCAATTCATCGACAAACCATGGCAATTTAATTTCTTTGTCATTCTTTTACCATCTATTTCTTTTTCTTGGCTAAACTATCTGGTATAATTTCCTTTCATTAGGAAGAGCTTCCTTTAGTGGTTACTTATTTATTTTTATTTTTAAATTTTTTTTTTTTTTTTTTTTTTTGCTGCACTGGGTCTCTCTTGTGGCATTTGGGCTTAGTTGCCCTATGGCATGTGAGATCATAATCCCCAGCTCAGAAACTGAATCCATGTCACCATGTATCCGAAGGTGGATTCTTAACTGCTGGACCACCAGGGAAGTCCCTAGTGTTCTTTTTAAGAAAGATCTGCTAACAGTGAATTCTCTCTGTCTTTTTTTTTTTTTTTTAATTGGAAGGTAATTGCTTTACAATGTTCTTTTGGTTTCTGTCTTACAACAGCATGAATCCTCTGTAAGTGTACATATGTCCCCTCCCTCTTGAGCCTCCTCACTCCACCTCCCATCTCACCCCTTTAGGTCATCAAAGAGCCTGGGCTGAGCTCCTGGTGTCATATAGCAGTTTCCCACTAGCTATCTATTTCATACAGGGCAATGGCACCCCACTCCAGTATTCTTGCCTGGAGGATCCCATGGATAGAAGAGCCTGGTGGGCTGCAGTCCATGGGGTCTCTGGGAGTCGGACACGACTGAGTGACTTCACTTTCACTTTTCACTTTCATGCATTGGAGAAGGAAATGGCAACCCACTCCAGTGTTCTTGCCTGGAGAATCCCAGGGACGAGGGAGCAGGTGGGCTGCCATCTATGGGGTCACACAGAGTTGGACACGACTGAAGCGACTTAGCAGTAGCAGCAGCAACAGTGTCTATGTGGGCTCCCCAGGCGGCTCTAGTGGTAAAGAACCCGCCTGCCAATGCAGGAGACATAAGAGACACAGGTTTGATCTCTGCGTCAGGAAGATCCCCTGGAGGAGGGCATGGACACCCACTCCAGTATTCTTGCCTGGAGAAACCAATGGACAGAGGTGCTGGGTGGGCTACAGTCCACAGGGTCGCAAAGAGCTGGACACGATTGAAGCAACTGAGCACACCGCGCATACGGTGTTTATGCGTCAATGATGCCCTCTCAATTTGTCCCACCCTCTCCTTCTCCTATTGTGTCTGCAAATCTGTTCTCTGTGTCTGCGTCTCTATTCTTGACAAGCAAATAATGTTAATCCCTACTGTTTTTCTAGATTCCATATGTATGCATTAATATACAATATTTTTCTCTTTCTGATTTACTTCACTGTCTAACAAGCTTGAGGTTCATTCACCTCTCTTCAACTGACTCAAATTCGTTCCTTTTCATGGCTGAGTAGTATTCCATTGTGTGTATGCACTACAACTTCTATATCCATTCATCTGTCAGTGGACATCTAGTTTGCTTCCATGTCCTGGCTGTTGTAAATAGTACTACAATAAACATTGGGGTACATGCATCTATTTAAATTATAGCTTTCTCAGAATATATGCCCAGTGGTGGGATTGCTGGGTCAAAGAGTAGTTTTATCCCTAGTTTCTTAAGGTAACTCCTCACTGTTCTCCTTTGTGCTTGTATCCATTTACATTCTCACTAACAACACCAGAGGATCTTCTTCACATTCTTTCCAGCATTTATTTTTTGCATATTGGCCATTCTGACCAGTGGGGGTTATACCTTGTCGTAATTTTGATTTGCATTTCTCTGATAACGAGCGAGGTTGGACATCTTTTCTTGTGTTTGTTGGCCATCTCTCAGTCTTTTTTAATGTATGATTTAATGTATGAATTTATCTTGGGAAGAATAGTTTTGCTAGCTATATAATTCTTGGCTTGCAGGCAGTTATTTTTCTTACAGCACTTTGAATATGTTTTTTCACTTCTGGGTTCTGCTGTTTCTGAAGTGAAGTCAACTCTTAAACAAATGATTATTTATCTTTACATTCTTGAGTTGTCTTCTCTCTGCTCTAGCGGTCTCTCTGTTTTCAAACACTTTTGTATGTGATGCTTATAAAGTGTAAATCTTTTTGTTTTATCCTATGTAATGTTTTATTGACTTTATTGGTTCTGTAGATTAACATTCTTCATCAAATCTGGGAAGAAATTATCCCTTATGTTTTAATAAGCTTTACCCCTTTTTTAATCTTTCTCTTCTATGTTTAAGAGTGGCATTGTATGTATTTTGGTATGTTTCTTATTGTCCCACATGTCTCTCTTACTCTGTTTAATATTCTTCCATCTTTTTCCTCTCTATTCTTCTGATTGGATAATTTCCACTAATCTACTTTCAGGTTTGCTAATTGTTCATTCTGCCATCTCAATTTGTTATTAGGCCCATATGATGAGGTTTTCTTTTCAGAAAATGCAAAGCTGTGAAATTTCATTTCATTACTTTTTTATACTTTCTACTTCTTTACTAAGATTTCTTTGATGAAGTGAGTTGTCATAATATTTTATTATAATTTTTTGTTAAAACCTTGGAGTTTTAAATAATATATTGTAAGATTTGGGGATTTTTACTTTTTTCCATGAGGATTTTTGTAATTGCTGGGTTTTTTGTTTGTTTAGTTTTGTTAATTTTTTTTTTTAAATAACTCAACTCTACTTGCCTCTATAGATGCTTTCTTCCATAGCATATGGCCAGTGATTTCTCTACTATATATATAATTTTTATTAAAACAGAGCATTTTTTTTTTAAATTAAGAAACACAGGTTCGTCTATACTACTACTAGCATAGTAGTATCTGGTAGTATCTTTTTCTGGTTTCGGATTCAAAATAATGCTATCTGGTGAAATGACTTAGAGCTCCTCCTATATTTTCTGAATAGTGTATTTATTGACTGGTTTAAGACATCACCACTTTATTTACCTTGTTGCTCAAACTATACCCTCATCATTGTGATATTGGTTTATTTGTTTCAAAAACCACCTTACATTCTGGCACCACAACATGCTCCAGGTTCATTTGGCGTATTTCTACTCCACTCCTAGAAGCAGCCGTTTCACCAAAGGAATCCTTGTTCTTTTTATTGGAGAATGGTGCTAGAAATCAAGATCTGAGTACTAAGTATGCTTGTTGATATGGCACTGCCATTATTTCTAAGCCCTCTGGAGCAAGGAAATCTGTTTGTGTATATTAACCTATGAATAAATACATACCTATAAACATTTCTTGGAGAAGGCAATGGCACCCCACTCTAGTACTCTTGCCTGGAAAATCCCATGGATGGAGGAGCCTGGTGGGCTGCAGTCCATAGGGTCGCTAAGAGTCAGGCACAACTGAGCGACTTCACTTTGACTTTTCACTTTCATGCACTGGAGAAGGAAATGGCAACCCACTCCAGTGTTCTTGCCTGGAGAATCCCAGGGACGGGGGAGCCTGGTGGGCTGCTGTCTATGGGGTCGCACAGAGTCGGACACGACTTAGGTGACTTGGCGGCGGCAGCAGCATAAACATTTCTCTATGTAAAGATTTGTATCTATATTTAAGATAAAATTGATGTGAACATCTCTAATCCATTACCACATGGATTATTCTAGCCTCCTCTTCCTTCTTTCTGTTCTGCAAACTCCCACACCAACAGTGAGGTACAACTTTATCAGCTAGAGTACAGTGGTTATGTACAATTTATTTTTAGCTTTAAAGACCATGCTTATTTCTGAATTTGCTGGGGTCAGCACATTTCCTTCCACCCTCTTTAGTGAGATTGTTTCATATGTTTGTAATACAGCTAGCTTGTTTGGGGGCTTTCCTGGTGGCTCAGATGGTAAAGAGTCTGCCTGCAGCGCAGGAGACCCAGGTTTGACCCCTGGGTCATGAAGATCCACTGGAGAAGGAAATAGCAACCCACTCCAGTGTTCTTGCCTGGAAAATCCCATGGACAGAATAGCCTGGTGGGCTACATCCCACAGGGTTGTAAAGAATGACACAACTGAGCAACTAACACACATACACAGCTTGATGTGATAAAAGGTTCTCCCAACCTTCTAAGTGGCTTAAAATAATTTTTCTATGTTATGTTCACTCTTTGAACTGTAAAGTTAAATGGCTTTTGAAAAATGCATAGCATCNAGGGTTGTAAAGAATGACACAACTGAGCAACTAACACACATACACAGCTTGATGTGATAAAAGGTTCTCCCAACCTTCTAAGTGGCTTAAAATAATTTTTCTATGTTATGTTCACTCTTTGAACTGTAAAGTTAAATGGCTTTTGAAAAATGCATAGCATCATGTATCTGTAGTTACAGTATTTACGGATTAGTTTCACCACTCTGAAAAAGTTCCCTATGCTTTATTTATCCTATCTCCCTCCTCTACTGCCGAATACTCTGCAACTATTGATTTTTTTTTCATTGTCTTTATAGCTTTGCCGTTTCCAAATATAATCAGAGTCATAGTATGCAAACTTCTGAGAAATATACATTTAAAAATTCACCCATGTCTTTTTATAACTTGATAGCTAGAAATCAGGTCATATAAGTCCTTCAGTTTGTTCTTCTTTAGTGTTGTGTTGACTATTCTAGGTCTTCTGCCTTTGTGTATAAACTTTATAATCATTTTAATGGTATTTACAAAAGAGCCTACTGGGTAGAGAGCCTATGGGTGTTGCACTAGATCTGAAGGTCATGCAGGGCAGAAATGATGTTATGACAGTACTGAGTCTACCAATCCATGAATCCACAGAATATCTCATCCTTGTTTATACTTACTTTTTTTTAATTTTAATTTTTGCTTTATTTTACTTTACAATACTGTATTGCTTTTGCCATACATTGACATGAATCCACCACAGGTGTACATGAGTTCCCAATCCTGAACCCCCTCCCACTTCCCACCCCATATCATCTCTCTGGATTATCCCCCTGCACCAGCCCTAAGCATCTTGTATCCTGTATCAAACCTAGACTGGCGATTCGTTTCTTACATGCTAGTATACATGTTTCAGTGCCATTCTCCCAAATCATCCCACCCTTTCCCTCTCCCTCAGAGTCCAACAGTCCGTTCTATACATCTGTGTCTCTTTTGCTATCTCGCATACAGGGTTATCATTACCATGTTTCTAAATTCCATATATATGTGTTAGTATACTGTATTGGTGTTTTTCTTTCTGGCTCCTTCACTCTGTATAATTGGCTCCAGTTCCCTCCACCTCATTAGAACTGAATCAAATGTATTCTTTTTGATGGCTGAGTAATACTCCATTGTGTATATGTACCACAGCTTTCTTCATACTTACTTTGATTTCTTTAATCAAAATGTTATTTTCTGTGTATGTGTCTTGTAAATATTTTGCTACATTTATATGTAAGTATTTAATTTTGGGGTGCTATTGTAAATGGTACTTTTAAAGTTTCAAATTTCAATTGTTCACTGCTGGCATAAACTTTCATTTTCAAAAGATGCTTTCAGTGAATAAAGATTTTAGGTTGACAATTGTGTGTGTGTGTGTGTGTGTGTGTGTGTGTATTTTCAGAATATGCACAGTTTGAGACAAGAGGTTTTCTGTCGTTTTTATTTTAGTTCTATATGTAATGTCTTTTTTTTTTTTTTGACTGTGTTAATGTTTTCTCCTCTCACAGATTTTTAGCAATTTGCTTATGATTTGTCTTGGTATGGTTTCTTTGTATTTAACCTGTTTGGGGTTTATTGAGGTCCTTGAATCAATAAGTATATATATTTTTCATCAAATTTGGAAGGTTTTTAACCATTAGTTGTTTATTTACATTTCCCCCTCCCTTCTTTTTCCTTCATTTATGGGATTCTAACTTCACATATATTGATTCATTTTATATGTTCTATAAGTTACTGAAGTTCTATTCATTTTTTCAGGCTTTGTTTGTTTGTTTGTTTTGTACCTCAGTTTGGATGACTTCTATTGACATGTACACAAATTCACCAATCTTTTCTTCTGCAGAATCTAACTTACCATGAATCCCACATAGTGAATTTCTCATTTAGGATATGTATTTTTCATCTCTCGAAGTTCTATTTGGTCTACTTATATATTCCTTAATTCTTTTCTCTTTACATTAGTGCTCTCTATAAATCCTTGAGGATATTTATAAGAGCTACTTTAAAATACTTGTCTGATTGTTCCATCAACTCTATCATTTCCGAATCAGTTTCTGTTGAGTGATTTTCCTTCTGGTTATGGGTAGCATTTTCCTGCTTCTTTGCATGTCTAATAACTTTTTACTGGGCGCTGAGAATTGTGAAGTGTATACTGTTAACTGTTGGCCTTTGTCCAGTTGGATGCTTTGAATTAAGTGAGCATCAGTTTGGTTATTTCAAAAATTACCTTTTAGACTTTTTAAGAGGGGTGTAGAGCTGGGTCTTTAAACTTTTTCTATGAAGAGCTAGGTAGTATTTTGTTTGGTAGATTACACTCAGTCAATGTTATATAGTCTATACCTTCTTTCTCTTACTCTTCCTTCTGCTCCTCCCCCTTCATCATCTTCTTCTTCTTAAAACCTCTTTAAAAGATAAAAAAACCATTCTTAGCTGGGAACCCATACAAAAAGAGGTTGTGGACTGGATTTGGTTCTTGGACCATTCACCATCAATCCCTTATCTAGAATATCCTTCACACTAGGACTGGTTTAGCATCACTACTAAAGTGCAACTTCTTTGGAGTCTCCAATGAAGGTGCCTCTCAGCCCTGCAGCTCTAGGAATTGTTTGGCATGCAACTCTTGAGCTGTTTGCCTGGCTTTGTGGACTTTTACTTTATGCACGTGTAGTTTAGTATTCAACAACAGATTTCATAGGCCCTTACAGGTATTTTTGGAATTCTTTCTCCACACAGCTCTCTCCTCTCCAACCATCTTCTGAGACTCTGATTTGTGTCTTCTCCGCTGAGTAAAATTTCCTTGCTCTCTTTGGGATCTCCTTATGGCTCCACAGTCTGCAAGTTACTCTAGACAGAAAATCATAGCAGTCATATGGCTCATTTCATTTTTTTTTTTCTCTAAAGGACCATAGTTCTGCACTCTCCAGTATATTATTTTATACAGCTCCCAATCCCCGCCTCAAACACAAACTTTTCTGGTTGTTTCATTGAGAATGTATGTTTGGTCCCAGATAGTCCAACATGCCATGAGATGAAGCCTTTCCATCAGTAGTTAGCACATGTCCATTTTCCCTGAAATTTAAATTTAGAAAGAAATGCAGTGTGATTATTGCTATTTAAGTCTCTTGTATTTTTCTTTCTTTCCTATTCTTTCTGCTGTTATAGAAGAACAAGTCAGTATACTTCATCCTTAGATTAGTGCAACAGCTAGATTATAAATCTTTGAATCCAGTAATTATATTATATATTTGTAATTTTGAGCAAATCCTTATTACATCTTCTCTTAGGGAAGTCTAGACTATTACTTTTGATATATCATTTTTTCCAAGATCCTGAGATATCAAACTATAAAACACCTGAATTTTTTAAAAAAGCTAAGTGAAGTTAAAAAAAAAAGAAGAAGAAATGAGATACTATGGAAAAGAATTATAATTAAAATGAGAGGTAATATTTGTTGGATCATCCACTATGCTAAGCATGTTATATACCTTATCTCATTTAATCTTCACAGTATTTTTATGGTATAAAATATACTTAATTCCCATTTAATAGATGAGATTATGAGACTGTCAGAGTCAGTCTCCCCTAAATACCATGAGTTTGATTGATTTCAATTTCCAAACTTTCGATTTCATTAACCAAAGCATGAAAAGTCCAACATGGATCATCTAGTATAATCCTGCAGTAGAGCTTGATGGGTACCAACGTAGCTAAATCCTAGCCCCATCCTTTGTCTTCCCAGTCTTCCCAGGTGGCTCAGTGGTAAAGGATCCTCCGGCCAATGCAGGAGATGCAGGAAAAGCACGGGTTTGATAGGTGGGTGGGGCAGATCCCCTGGAGAAGGAATGGCATCCCACTCCAGTATTCTTGCCTTGGAAAGCACCATGGATAGGGGAGACTGACAGGCTACTGTCCATGGGATTGCAGAGTATGACACGACTGAAGCAGCTGAGTACACACATACGTAGGAGCTACTAAACAGCAACAACAAAAGGCTCCATCCTTTACTACACGTATGATCCCCGTAGCTTATCCTCCCAGTGATCCAGCTTCCAGAGCAAATGAACAGATGGAAGTGTTCTTCTCCGTGCTTATGTATTCACGTCGGCAAATTCATATTCTCACCCGGAAGGATCAGTTCCAATGACAGGAAAGGCAGTTCTGAGAGACTGTAGAATTATGTAAAACTCAGGCAAAATGGCATGAAAACATTCTGGGAAACCAGCCTAGCTTGCCTAATGACTTATCCTCTTGGGCATCTAGCCTCTTGGTCTCAATGCCTTTCCAACTGAAAATAAACCAAATTTAGTAAACTCCACCTTGCTCCTTGTGGACTGTTTATCATGACATACTTTCCAATTCAGCCTGATTTCCGGTCTTGGAGGAAAGCTGTGCTCTGAAATTCGGAGGCTGTGTAAAGACTGAAGTCTTGCACTATGGGTGGAGATAAGGAAAAGCCATGGACACGATACCTATATACCTTCTGACTTGTTACAATCACTGCCTTAAATGCTCAGCATCTGGCAATATAATAATTCTGCCTGCTCTAGCTTTAACCGTGAATTTTGTAATTTTTGAAAAGGTCCTTAGAATCACATTGCAGAATTAAAGGGTGTATTATAATTATCAATATCAATAGTAATAAAAGTTTATTAAAGGTCATTAAAATGAAAGGGGATGGCTCTAGATCCCATCAATCTGAATTGACTCCCTCCTCTTGTGTTAATTAGAAAACTCAGATAATGGTTCTATGGGGGAGTACAGGGAAAATTTAATTATGAAAGTTTAATGGGCCACTATCTACTTCCTGCCAGATTAAAAACTGATGATTTACACAATTTTAGATACTATGACAGGCTTTTCTAACAAAACATGTTGCAGAGTAATGTTAAAGTTTACTGAGAGCTTTTTACTCACTTTAAAACAATGCTAGCAAAAGCCACATCTGCATGCTCCTAAAAAAAAGGCCATCATAGAAAGTGTATGTTCTGTGTTTACTAATACTTAGAAACTTAAAATAAGTAACAATCAGAAAATGCAGATTTTCACAAATATCTGTTAAAAATAAAATTATATCTATTTTCCTTTTGGAAAAAAGAATACATATTTTGGAAAAATAGGCTGTAAGCCATCAAAGAATGAAGATGTCTTGTTTCTGATGCATGTTTGTCACTGAGAGGCCCTTTTCTTGAATCTTAGTAACTCATTCATTTCCCTTGATTCAGAACTGCCTGCTACCAACACATAAAGTGATAAGATTGTGGAAAGCATGGAATTTAAAGGATGTGGATGCAGAGAAAAGAAATGGATTGCATAGAAGAGGAAATGAGAAAAAGAAATAAGCAGGCATTCATTCTTACTGACTGATTTTCTAAATGGGGTAGCATGGAGTTATTGAGGAGTTAGCTTTTCAATGTGGCTTGAAAAATATAGGCTATCCAGAACACTTACATGAAACATACAGCTACTGCTGAGTTTCATGATGAATTTAGGACTGTTAGCCAGCCCTTTGGATCTTCCTTGCTCACTACAGTAGCCATTAGCCATATGTGGCACTTGAGCACTTGAAACATTGCTAAGCCACGCTGAGATGTGCTGCAAGTGTCAAGTACACATCAGATTTTGAGGACTTAGTGATTTTGAAAGGTTAAAAATATCTCATTAATTATTTTATGTTGCTTACATGTTGAGATGATTGAGTTAAATAAGATTTATTATTTATTTTTTAAATTTTTTAAATTTTACTAAGATTTATTATTTAAATTAAACATTTTTTTTTATTTTAAAAAATGTGCCTTGTAGGAAATTTGAAATTGAATATGCTATTTCTTTGGACAGAGCTTCTCCAGATACCTGACATCACTTAGGGAAAGTGATGGATTCCAGGATGGAACTCTTTGGTTGGAGGATAATTTTAGGGACTGCTATGGTTTACCTTTGAGGCTTCCCTGGTGTCTCAGTGGTAAAGAATCCACCTGCAGTACAGGAGATGCAAGTTCAATCCCTGGGTTGAGAAGATTCCCAGGAGAAGAAAATGGCAGTCCATTGTAGGATTCTTGCCTGGGAAATCCCATGGACAGAGGAGCCTGACGTCCATGAGGTTGCAGAAGAGTTGGGCAAAGTTAGCGACCAAGCAACAACAACTAGGGTTCACCTTTGAGAATGGAGACAATGAGGTCCAACTCAAGAACAAAAGAGGGCAGAGAAACATGATACCCCGAAGGGTTAGGCTAGCACATAGCTTCAGGAATCTGAACAGGTTTCTGGGAAGACACAGTAGCATCACATCTAATGTAGTTTTAACTTACTATAGAGGGTGAGAAACAAAGAGAGACAGACTAAAGTGGAGAGGGTATACAATTTATGTAGAACAAATGATTCTCCCTATGTCTTTCATTCCACTCTTTGACCACATACTCTAGAGTGAGCAGGCATGAAAGAGACAGAGGAACCTTGTATTGTTGTTGTCGTTTTTTTAAGATTTATTTATTTATTAAATTAAATTGATTTTGTTTTGGCTGTGCTGGTCTTTGCTGCTGCATGTGGACTTTCTCTAGTTGCAGTGAGCAAGGGCTACACTTCATTGAAGCGCACGGGCTTCTCACTGCAGTGGCTTCTCTGTTGCAGAGCACAGGCTCTAGGGCACGTGGGCTTCAGTACTTGTGGCTCAGGGGCTTTGTTGTTCAGGGGCATGTGGGGTCTTCCCAGATCAGGGATCGAACCAGTGTCCCTTGCATTGCAAGGCAGATTCTTAATCACTGGACCACCAGGGAAGCCCAAATCCCATGTTTCTTAAGTCTCCGGTCCTTTGAGGATCTCTCACATTGCATGTTATTCCAGAGCTTAAAGAATTCTAAACGGAACGAGTATATTTAAATTGTGCACTACATTAAAAATATCAATTGTTCCAACACTAGAGAAGATAGTGGCTATGTGATGAACTTATAGGAGACTTTCTATCTGCATACAAGATTTTGGGAGGTGTATGAGGGATTTTTCAAGGATAAATTTAACTATACATGAGTTCTGCTATTATATAATGACTTCCCTGTGTGGAAGAAGGTTCTCAAACTAAAGAAAAATCTAGGAAGCTGTTATTTGAAAAAAAAAAAGTTCCATATTCTGAAACAAGTTCTACATAAATAGTTCGATGTGAAATATATAACTACTATCCCCTGAAATAGAAGAATGGGCTTCCCTGGTGGCTCAGTGGTAAAGAACCTACCTGCCAATGCGGTAAACACAGATTCGATCTCTGGGTTGGGAAGATCTCCTGGAATAGAAAATGGCAACCCGCTCCAGTATTCTTGCCTGAAAAATTCCATGGATAAGGAGCCTCGTGGGCTATAGTCCATGAGTTCACAAAGAGTAGGACACGACTGAGCAATTGCGCACAACAGAAGAATATTGCTGAATATTTAGCTGAGCTTGAATTTAAAAAGACTTTTTTTATATGCATGAAAATGATAAACNAATAGAAAATGGCAACCCGCTCCAGTATTCTTGCCTGAAAAATTCCATGGATAAGGAGCCTCGTGGGCTATAGTCCATGAGTTCACAAAGAGTAGGACACGACTGAGCAATTGCGCACAACAGAAGAATATTGCTGAATATTTAGCTGAGCTTGAATTTAAAAAGACTTTTTTTATATGCATGAAAATGATAAACAAAGGCTCAGATGAAAGTATAGATAGATTTGAAAAAATAAAAGTATACAGCTTTTGCATGTCAAAAAATGCAAATAAAAAAAATCAAACAAGCAAAATGGGAAAATTACTTATTATAAATATAACTGAGTATAACAGAAGAAAGTAATATCTTTAAAATATAAAAAGTTGCTACAAGTTTTTAAAAACCTATTAATTTCACTTAGAAAATGAGGAGAGGGATATAAACTGATAATCTGTAGAAGCAGAAGTACAGCAGTCAATAAGTGTTTTTGAAATTCAATTTTATTTGTAATCAAATACATATCACTTAAAAAAAGAAAATACAACTATTTGTAATAAAATTTCATAACTAGATGCTTCAGTTCAGTTCAGTTGTTCAGTCATGTCTGACCCTTTGGGACCCCATGAATCGCAGCACACCAGGCCTCCCTTTCCATCACCAACTCCTGGAGTTCACTCAGACTCACNCTACAGTTTCTTGTGATCCACACAGTCAAAGGCTTTGGCATAGTCAATAAAGCAGAAATAGATGTTTTTCTGGAACTCTCTTGCTTTTTCCATGATCCAATGGATGTTGGCAATTTGATCTCTGGTTCCTCTGTCTTTTCTAAAATCAGCTTGAACATCAGGGAGTTCATGGGTCACATCTTGCTGAAGCTTGGCTTGGAGAATTTTGAGCATTACTTTACTAGATGCTTAACAGAGTGATAATGCTTAAATAAATAATAATACATTGAAGTTTTGAGACAGGAAAAATGCTATAAATGAAAAACAGTCTTCTAAATCATATATATTACATAATCCAAACATATGTAAAATATGTATACATAAATTCTCATTGGAATAAAATTTGAACAATACAAGCAATATTTTGAGTGCAAGTTCTTAGCTGTGAGATACAAAAGATTTTTATTTATAATCTTCTAGTTTGCATATTTCTGACACTGAGTTTGTACTACTTTTGTTATACAAAAATTATTTAAGAATTGCATATAAAAACTTTTCAATCTAATTGGCAATTAAAGAAATATAAATCACAGCAGTGTCAAGTTACCATTTTTTCCTTATCAATCAGCATTATTTGGTCAAAATCCATGAATATGTAGCTAATGAATGTGGGCCTGGTGAGACAGAAATTCTGGCAGAAATGTAGTGACTTTGGCTTAAGAGATATCAATACAATGTGGCTACTTTCAGGAATTCATCTTAAAGACTCAACCTGAAATTGAAATTATTGTTACCAAAGATTCATCATACCAAGGCATTCTTTAGATAAAATTATAGTATGAAGCACAAGCTGGAATCAAGATTGCCAGGAGAAATATCAATAACCTCAGATATGCAGATGACACCACCCTTATGGCAGAAAGTGAAGAGGAACTAAAGAGCCTCTTGATGAAGGTGAAAGAGGAGAGTGAAAAAGCTGGCTTAAAATTCAACATTCAAAAAACTAAGATCATGACATCTGGTCCCATCACTTCACGACAAATACATGGGGGAACAATGGAAACAGTGACAGACTTTATTTTCTTGGCTCCAAAATCACTGTGGATGGTAACTGCACCCATGAAATTAAAAGACAGTTGCTCCTTGGAAGAAAAGCTATGAAAAACTTAGACAGTGTATTAAAAAGCAGAAACATTACTTTGCGAACAAAGGTCCATCTAGTCAAAGCTATGGTTTTTCCAGTAGTCATGTGGATGGGAGAGTTGGACCATGAAGGCTGAGCACCAAAGAATTGATGCTTTTGAACTGTGGTATTGGAGAAGACTCTTGAGAGTCCCTTGGACAGCAAGAGGATCCAAACAGTCAATCCTAAAGGAAATCAGTCCTAAACATTCACTGAAAGGACTGATGCTGAAGCTGAAACTCCAGTACTTTGCCCACCTGATGCGAAGAGCCAACTCTTTAGAAAAGACCCTGAGGCAGGGAAAGATCGAAGGCAGGAGGAGAAGGGGATGACAGAGGATGAGATGATTGCATGGCATCACCGACTCAATGGATATGATTTTGAGCAAGCTTTAGGAGACGGTGAAAGACAGGGAATAGTGGTGTGCTGCAGTCCATTCGGTTGGAAAGAGGCAGACATGACTGAGCAACTGAACAACAGCTGAAACATCCAACACAGGTTCTTCTTGTTGTCCAGTTGCTCAGTAGTGTCCGACTCCTTGCGACCCCGTGAACTGCAACACAGGTGGAACAGGTAAATAAGATCCGTCTATACAATGGTCTAATAAGTCATTATTTAAAAAGTATTTTGAAAATGCCTTTAATGGCATGGGGAATAGTCTTGTCATTACATAAAGAACAGAAATTAGAATGTAAAACTGGCCAAGTTATATAATCCTATTATACCAAATGCTATATTTTATACTGAGAAAAGGCTGGAAGGAATCATGATAAAAGGCTAACAATATTGCAATAGTATGGTAAATAAAAATGTTTTTCCATCGTGGTCACTTTTAATTTTTGTCTTTACTATTTTCTGTGTTATCCAAGTTTTCCAAATCAGGAAAACTATTTTTAAATAGTTAAGACCATAAAGGACTGCTTTTTATGGTGTGTTCTCTACAATGTTCTCAGATATTGTACTTAGCTGTCCAGAGTCTGAGGAATCCATAAGCTGTTCAAGGCAAAGAGATACTTGTTTCCGGTAGGAGCTGTGATCAGTTGATCACAGATGCCAGTGTAGTAGAGAACAAATCTGACTCCGTATTAGATCTGTTTCTTTAACCTTTGTTTTCTAGTGCTTCTGTTACAAGATAGGAATGTTGCCTTTAGACTGAGATATACAGGAGAGTCCATTCTCAAGGCTCTGACTTCTTAAAGCAAACACTTTCCCACTCATATATAGAGGGAAAAGTTGCCAAATAGAGAATAACCTGTCTTACTGGGGCTTTGCAGGACCAGATCTATTTGGGACAGCTGCAATGTCAGAGGTTTCCAACACCAAGAAGTTTGCAACAACTAATCACACAGCCTCCCCTTTCAGTATAATAGAAGCCTGAATTTGAACTTGGGTAAGATGAACTTTGAACTTTGAGACACTGGGTAAGATGAATTTGAACTTTGGGACACTAGTCCACCATCTTTGGTCTGCTGGCTTTCTGAATAAAGCTGCTATTCTTTGTCCTACACCTCATCTTTCTATTTATTATCCTGTGGTGCAGTGAGCAGTACAAGTTTGGACTTAGTAACAACAGGAAGAGAAGCATTTGCTGCTAGGAAGGAAGCCTTGGCCAGAGCCACAGCCTCCAGGAGCAGCTTTTGGAAGACTTCCTTATCAGCAAAATGCCTGCTGTGGGATCAATACATGAAGTTTTTATGCAGGAAGACATTGAGCGTTGCTGTCCTCATGAGTGGAATCATTACAATGAGGAGAATGAGCTTTCTTTTTTCCACTCATCATCTTAGGGCAGAGTGAAGACCAAAGACTTTTCATTATAATCCTCTCTGAGGAGAGAAAAAGTATTTTTCTTCTGGAAATCTAGTAATACTTGAAGTGCACTCTGGATGGAACCTGACTGACCATAAATAAAACCAATGCTCAGATTCTCAAACAGAATTGTGTTGCCAGGGGAAAGAGGTTAAACAGGACAACTCTGCATATTTTCAATGCTTGTTAATTTCAAATTTTTTAATGAACACTAGATGATATGGACCAGTCAGTGATCCTTAAAATGTTTTTGGCTCAGATGCTATCAACAAAAAAATATTGGGTACCCTCATTTGTAAAAATTTTTACTCAAAAATTATGTAATACTGTGATATACTAATAGTATATTTATCATAAAGACACATATACACACATGCATGCATATATAACTGACAAGATTTTAAGAAGGGTTAAGAATGAAATCAAAAATATCAAAAATATTTTAAATTTATTATTTATGATATGAAAAGCATCATGTAATGGGAAATCTGGTTGAACATGCTTCATTAGTTCTGAAAACTTTCAGTTAATGCTTTATAATTTAGTGATTTGAAGGTCTGGTTTTAAGGTCTTAATTTTAGCACAAAATTTTAAGGCATGTCATTGCTTGGAAAGAGGTATTTTACAAAGAAAGATAGATCCAAATGGAAGAAGTTCATTCTTGGCTCATCTCGTTAGATCATGATGCTCATTTTTCAATCCCAAGCTCCAGGTATGCAAAGGTATTTATTGTTGGCAGCGCTGTGGGCAAACAGACACTCTCAAACATTGCTGGTAGGAGTATAAATTGGTACAATGTTTATGAAGTTAAACTGGAAGTATCTTTCAAAATTACAAAGCACTCACTTTTTGATTCAGATATTCAACCTCTTAAAAATTTATCTGACACCCATCCAAGCATGTGTCTAAAGTGACTCAGAGAAGGGCTGTCCAGTGCAGTGTTGTTTGCAACAACAAAGGACTGGAAGTAATATAAAGGTCAATTGCTTAGGGACTGTTGCATCAACCATGGTATAGCTATAAAAAGGAAAAGGAATATTGCTCAGCCATGAAAAAGAGCATGGAAACTCTTTATGGACTGATGTGAAATTATTTTCATGATGTTACAAGTGAAAAAAGCTAAGAGGCAAAATGGGTATGGATTCCACTATTTCTGTTGTAAAAGACAGGGGATGGGAAAGGGAACATGGAAATATGCCAGCTTGCTGTATATGCAGTGTCTCTGAAAGGATTCATGAGACCTTCATACCTCTGATCCTGTTCAAAATGAGTAATGATGATTACAAACGAGTAGGTGGATGACTTTTCATACCTTCAAGCATTTTGGATTTTGTACAATATTAAAGTGTTAGCTGTTCTAAAAATTTTTAAGTTACTAAAATGACATTTTCATAAAATAAACCACACTGATAACATCCTATTGCATGTAAGCTGTAACATATTACAGCTGAAAAATAAAGATGTAAGGGATATACTGGGCTTCTCAGGGGGTTCAGTGGTAAAGAATCTGCCTGCCAGTGCAGGAGACTTGTGTTTGATCCCTGGGTTGGGAAGATCCCTTGAAGAAAGAAATAGTAACCCACTTCAGTTTTCTTGCCTGGGAAATCCCATGGACAGAGGAGCCTGGAGGGCTGCAGTCCATGGGGTCACAAATGAGTTGGACACGGATGAGCAACTAAGCAATGACAACAAAGGGTATGCTATCAAATCTTCCACTTTGTAGCTCTTATAGTCTCCTTTCAGGATACATTCAGTTCAGTTCAGTTCAGTCGCTCAGTTGTGTCTTACTCTTTGCGACCCCATGAACTGCAGCACACCAGGCCTCCCTGTCCATCACCAACTCCCAGAATTTACCCAGACTCGTGTTCATTGAGTTGGTGATGCCATCCAACCATCTCATTCTCTGTCATCTCCTTCTCCCCCCTGTATATGTCATACAAGGACCAAAGGTGTAGGCAGTCTCAATCCCTGTATTAAAGATCAATAAAGCTTCGTTTCTTTTTTTATACTTTAGACAGAAAGTAAACAAAAATACAAGTTGTACTACAATTATTTGCTCTGCTTAAAGGATTTTCACAAATCCTCTGGATGTAGGTACCCTGCTTTGGAGGCTCCTAGTCACAGAGATGTCAAAAGTCATGTTACCGAGATAAAACAGCCCATCATTAGAATAAATTAAGAGATAAGAATGTATAAATGTGTCCTACATGTTAATAATGGCCGACTTTCCCCGACAACATAAATTCTATACAGCAAAGCTATATACCAAGTCAATAGAAGGGTAAATTACACTTCAGAAGTCTTTGCCCTGTTCTATTTCTACAATGCATACACTAACCATGGGCTACATTCAAGTCACTTTGGACATTCCAACAGAATAACAACTTTTGATTAATTGTTTGAACATTGGAAATAATTTCCTTTAAAATAAAGAGACATTTATACAAAGGACAGCAAAGGAGGTGCCCTGAAGCAAAACAAAGACATGGAAAAAATTCAGTTTGTGTTGTTGCTTTTTTCTATCCAGATCCCAGTGTTCCATACTGAGGAATCTTGTGTTATGAATCCAGGGCTGGTTGTCAGTTCTAATTGAGGTAGATGTGGATGGCTTCCCACAGCAGCTCTCTGGCCTGAAGCCGTCTATCTGGCTTCTAGACACCCCTGTGTCATCAACATGTCCTTGAACATTTCAGGTACAGATTGAGTTAGTGGTTCATACCAGAGGAGAGATTCTGGAGACAGCAACACCAAGCAAGAGAAGCCACGTGATGACAGTATAATAGATATTAGAACATCCTGGCAGTCTTTTTATAAGAGGGTCAATAAGTTCAAGGACCCAGATGGAACAGAGACAAATAGTTCTCCCCTGAACACCTAGTAAATAAGGTGCAAGGATCTATTTTTAAAAAGCCTGAACATTTTCTAAGAGGAAGAAATACCACAAAGAGTGAGAGAGTAAAATGAAGATAAGTTTTCAAGAAGGCATCACGAGACAGATGCCCTGTTTTCCATATTTTTATTTGCAGACTTTGACCTGAAAACCAGATTAGTTTTCCCTATTTGTCCATTTACCCAACACCTAGTCATCCTCCAAGAGTCATCTGGATTATAGCTTACCCAGATTTATCAATCCTTACTTCAGTGCCTAGGAACACAGAGTTAACTGCCCCCTTTCCATTTCAAGACCAAGTAGTGGGCAGTGTCTTTTCCTGCCTTTCCCTCTTGTGTTCTGGGAATACAGGTCCCAGAACAAGTGTTCTTTGTCCACACATCTGGCTCCCCTACTGGAATGAGCTTCTCAGGCAATGATCATGCCTTAAATCACATTTGATGTACTTTTGATTGTTTAGTGCCTAGTGTCACGCCTGACACTTTCATATCTGTCATACAAGTTGATTTCAGATTGAATGAATAAATACAATTTGATTTGATTATATGCCTATAGAAATTTTTCCTCTCAAAATTTTCTCATTACTTTCTCTAGTGACTCCTTGAGCAACACTGTTGTGTTAATTTCTGCAGTGCTCTGTAATTATTGTGGTTGTAAGCCTCCTTCATGCAACCATAAAACTTTGGGTATATTTTGGCCTATACTTGAGTTTTCAAAAGGGCTTGTATATTATAATCAATGGCAAGTAAAGAGGAGGAATTTTGATTTCAGAACCAGTTTTGCTAGGTTATAGGATAATTTTCATCAAGAAAACTTTCTTCCACTTTCAGGATTCATGGTAAACAAAACTTACAGTAACCAAGAACAACCAGGACAAAAATTAAGTTGGCAGAGTATTTTTCTCATAGTCTCTCAATTTTCCTTTACCTGCTTCTCATCATCCACTTCCAAACTGTATCCTTTTAATTTATATTTTTAAATTGCCTATCATGTGTTTCATATCCACAAGATATTTTGATTTTTGTTTCTGTTTTGCTTTTGTTTGGGTCTGGAAATTATAAATCTTTGGATATAACCTAGTCAGAATTTAAAGTGTGAGTATTTATATTTGAATAGAAAAATCTTTGCTTACACATCTTAATGGAATGATTTTTAAAGATGAAGGTATCTTTGAGGATACAAAGTGTTTTTATTGAAAGAATGAGATGGTGTGGTATTGTTAAAAAAAATTGGACAGGAAATAGGGAGATTTGGATCTATCCCTGATTAATTATTTATTTCATAGATTCTAAAATATATATTTGGTCATCTTTTAATATCTATGAAACCAGAATGCACCTGGCTGTCTGTGATATATATAGCTTAACTGACAGTGCTTTTTCTTTATCAGCAGTGCATAAAATAATGGTACATCTTATAATACATGGTATTTTAATCATTAAAACATGGTGAGTGTGACGCTTGACAATTCATACAGTCACACCCTCATTCATTCTGCTCTGCAATAACTTTTTAGCCAGCACCTACTAGGATCCACTGCAGTTGGGCTTGGGAACTGAGGAACGTTCCTCGTTTAAGTTTTATAGTCATAGTCAAGGCCATGGTTTTTCCAGTAGTCATGTATGGATGTAAGAATTGGACTGTGAAGAAGGCTGAGCGCCAAAGAATTGATGCTTTTGAAGTGTGGTGTTGGAGAAGACTCTTGAGAGTCCCTTGGACTGCAAGGAGATCCAACCAGTCCATTCTGAAGGAGATCAGCCCTGGGATTTCTTTGGAAGGAATGATGCTAAAACTGAAGCTCCAGTACTTTGGCCACCTCATGTGAAGAGTTGACTCATTGAAAAAGACTGTGATGCTGGGAGGAATTGGGGGCAGGAGGAGAAAGGGACGACTGAGGATGAGATGGCTGGATGGCATCACCGACTCGATGGATGTGAGTCTGAGTGAACTCCGGGAGTTGGTGATGGACAGGGAGGCCTGTCTTGCTGCGATTCATGGGATCGCAGAGTCGGACATGACTGAGCGACTGAACTGAACTGAAAAGAATGAATCTGTGCATCTGTCTTTTCACCACTGAAACAAGAAGGTTGAAATAGGTGACTTCTGACAAGGAGCTTAACAGTCTATGATCTTTAACAATGGACTTGTATGAAGGGCTTTTGGAACTTTTTTTTCTAGAAAGTTTGTTTGTTTGTTTGCTTTGTATAGTTACCACATTGGAAGGGCTTTCCTGGCGGCTCACTGGTAAAGAATTTACCTGACAATGCAGGAGATGTNGTGACTTCTGACAAGGAGCTTAACAGTCTATGATCTTTAACAATGGACTTGTATGAAGGGCTTTTGGAACTTTTTTTTCTAGAAAGTTTGTTTGTTTGTTTGCTTTGTATAGTTACCACATTGGAAGGGCTTTCCTGGCGGCTCACTGGTAAAGAATTTGCCTGACAATGCAGGAGATGTGGTTTGATCCCTGGGTGTGGAAGATCCCCTGGAGAAGGAAATGGCAACCCACTCCAGTATTCTTGCCTGGGAAACTCAATGGACAGGGGAAGCTGGAGGGCTGCAGACCTCGGGGTTGCAAAAGAGAGGATATGACAGCAAAGAAACAACTGTATTAGATAGTGGGGAGGGGCATTAGGACAATAAAATCATGTATCAGGCACCATAATAGCTGCTTTACATACATTTATTTAACTCTTACACTCCTATTGGGTAGATATCATTCCCATTTTGCAGGTTACAAACTAGATGCTATGAGATTGTGAACTTATTCAAGCTCGTACAGCTCGTACATTTTAGAGTTACAGTTTCAATCTATGTCTATAGCATTCCAAAATTCATTAACTTTGACCCAGTTCACCAAATTAAGAGGCTGCCATTCCTTGGTTGCATGTTTTAGTTGAGTCCCGCTGGAGGTGATATTCAACATGAAGTATCCTTTTATGTTGTAGGACTTGATCCTAGTTTCAGCATATGAAACTGCAAAATGTTTCACAAATTTAATATTTAAAATAAAGTTTAGAAGAGTTATAAAAGTCCCAGGTTCATATAATGGTGCAGGTAGCTTTTATTATACTCATTTTCTTACTGATAACAATAATAAATTCTGATACACACACACATATATGTATACACAGGCACTGAGATATCAAAAGCAGGCAGAAAGTGTGAGAGATTTGATCCTTGGTGAAGGAATCACATTTGTTGAGGTTCACATTTATTGGTTTCCTCCTGAGGGTGTTTACAGAGCCACAGATGGACTGTTAAGCTTCTTGAACATGGAAATTAGTATTTATCATCAAATGTGGTGTATTCTCAACCATTATTTTCTTAAATTTTTATGTCCTCTTTTCTCTCTCTTCTGATGCTTCTGTTTATGTATCCGTTTGTGTACTTAATGCGTGCGTGTGCATGTGCTAAGTCACTTCATTCATGTCCAACTCTTTGCGACCCCATGGACTGTAGCCTGCCAGGCTTCTCTTTCCATGGGATTCTCCAGGCACGAATACTGGAATGGGTTGCCATTTTCTTCTCCAAGGTATCTTCACGACCCAGGAATCAAACCAGCATCTCTTTTATCTCCTGCATTAGCAGGAGGGTGCTTTACCATTAGTGCCACCTGGGAAGCCTTAATGGTGTACTGCAATTCTGCGTACTTCATGGTGTACTACAGTTCTGTGAAGTTCTGCTCATTTCCCTTCATTCTTTCTTGTTTCTTTTTTTCAGATTGTATAATCTCGATTGATCTACAGACTCACTGATTCTTCTACCAACTCAAATCTACTGTTGAACCCCTCTAGTGAATTTTTCATTTTGATTATTGTACTTTTCAAATTTATAATTCCATTTGTTTTGTTTTGTTTTNTTTTTCTCAGCATATAAAATATTATTATTGTTATTATTGTTTAATAAAAAAGTTAAGATAATAGAACACTAAAAAAAAAAATCAAGCTCGCACACCACTCCACATGCTACTACAAATCTCTTTCCAGGAAATACTAATCTAATAATCAAAATTATTTAAGCTTGCTTGTTTTGCCAGTGACAAATCTATTTAGTTGGACCAGCCCACAGTTCATCTTCTTCTTCTCAAGAATAAAATGAGTTCTTGTCACATGTGTTGCTCAAATAAAGAGCACATGTCATCTTCTGATATAAGTAAATAACTCCAGTCCAAACACAAGACAAATTTCCATTGTATATGACTTCTCCTCTATGAAGGTCTGACATGCTAGAGACCATCACTGTCTTTCATACATGTTTTGATACTCTTCATGAATTGATTCTTTCCTTCTTTTTGTTTAATGAGTACTTTCTATGAGCTGGATAATGTCCTGTATATTAGAGTTAAAGAAATAGATGCAAGTTATCATTTTGGTTTCTTATAGCCTAAGGAAACATAGGTGATCATCACAATTTTATGGGGAAATTGTGACAGGGAAATGAATGGACCAAAGGTGGGTTTTATACAGTATCTCTTTAGAGATGTGGCACTTGAGCTAAGTCTTGAAGATGAAGGAAGGTGAGGTCATTCTAAGGAGAACTGTTTATGAAAGGTGTAGAAGAGGCAGCTGTTGTGATGAGGGAAATAAGGTGACCTGTAGGGTTGTAGGTAAATGGTAGGAAATGATGTTGGAGAGGCAGGCATGACTGATGGATATAAATTAATGAGAGAAAAATACCACATAGTACATGATTTAATGATGGATTAATTGATGTTAAGAAAGTTACAGGCAAGAGACAGCTCAGGGATGAGGAAAGGTTATGTAAGAGGCTGGCTGGGATATGACTGTACTCCAAGAACTATGACTCTCAGCCTCTAAAGATGCCCCTTCCCTGGAGAAAGGTCATAAAGAGGCTACCGTGGTCCAACATCAGTGCCGGTCATAAGGACCATGGCAGCCCCATTGATCAAAAGCTCTCACCTGACGCCCTCACAGGCAGTGGAACAGTGAATTTCCTGTCCTTCCAGGAAGCCCTTAGTGAAGACAGTCTGGTGTGAAGATAGCTCACTCCTTTTTCTGCAAAGGAAAAAGACTAGAGGTAGCTTCCATTTTTGAAATGACTTTCTTGCACACGTGAGTTCTATTGTTCTCCACACAATGGGAAAGAGGAAAAACTTGTCCAAAGAATAACCGGCACTAGAGTTGTTATCCAATTTCGACCAATTCTTCATGCCTCTGTTCTGGCTCACAAAAATTGCTGTCTGAACCTCAGAGTCTTTTGAAACTGTTCAGAATAATGGAAATAAATATTTTTGTGCTGTCCATAAAAATTTTAGCTCAATACATTCCCTAGGGCCAAACCATTATAGGATATGACATTTTTCTTGAGTTGGCACCTAAGACTTCAATGAGTACCAATATAAGGGTCAAATATTGTCAACAGTCCCTCTGACCAGTTCTTGCTGACTTAATCCCAAACTGATTAAAGAACCCCAGAAAGTGTCTTACTTCGTCAGACTGTTGTTGTCACAAAAATCTTAATGGTCCTTTCAAATGAAAATGTACCTCGCAGGCCTAGTAACTGACCTATTTGATTCCAACATAGATCATAATAATTTGACACTGTCACTTATTTTAGAGTCTGATTGCCTTCTTTGCCTCCGGGTGCTAGAGAAAAAGGGATTTTGTGACTGAAAGGGTTAAGTGGATTTTATTATAATGTGCTCCTATTTCATTCCCTCCCTCCAGCTCCTTCACAAAATGTTAATCTAATTGTGATACTATCACTTTGATGACAATATGACAAGACAGACAAATTTGATTTTATTCTCCACAGAGCAAAGCATATGCTGCTTGGGAGGCTTTGACAGAGAGAAGGGCATAAAACAAATGGAGTTCATGAATATACAATTTTTATTGTACACAGTAGTGACATCCAAACTTCAGAGACTAGGTGGGTGAGACCGAGGCCTTCCTATTGAGATTAATGGGTACGTAAAAAGGTGCCAATGGAGAGTACTACAGTTTATGTTAAAAATGTCGATGTGGATAAGAATAATTTTCTTCTCAAGATGAATGATACACTTAATGGTTGTGAGACATTCGTGCCCACTAGCAGTTCCTCCAAAGTAATTTTTTGTTGTTATTGTAAATTATATAATCTTAACTTCAATTATAGTCCTTTTTAGGTAAAGGTCAACTTAGTGGTGGGGATGGTTATAAAGCAAAAAGGAAATTGGTATATGGATTCCCTTGTTGATAGCTTATGAGTGATTTCAAGTGATATGATTTTTTTAGTAACTCTATTTCTTGTTTAATGTAATATAGCGCGTAGAGACAGCACACATTAACAAAACATAAATTAGATTTCTCTAAGTAAACATGTATCTTCTAAAGGAGTAGGGCTGTTGGAGCAAGGACAGTTTGAAGGTTAAAGACACCAGCCAAACAGAGGAGGCTTATTTTGAAGAAGAGCAGAAGAATCAGAAGTATGGTGAAACTCTCATTGTTGGGCTTATATCTCTATTTTTAAAATTTGGTTTACTGAAACATGAAATCCAACATGGTTTCTGGTCTTTACTTTAAAAATCTTACTAGGGTGTTAAATGAGATTAATGATTCAATGATTCATTCAGGATGAAAATGATTGTCTGAATACCCTGACTGCAAAGCAGTAGTTTGAATCTTAGGATCATAAGTTCAGAGTGATCAATACAGATCAACATCAAATCTCAAAGTTTATTCTTTGTAGAGAACAAAAATGCCCAGATCATAATAGGAAACGCAAAAGCAGTCTGTCAAACTTCAAAGATCTTTTTTTAAGACTATAATACATTTCCTAAAATTAAAGGGCTAAAAAAAAGTACTTGGAATTAACAGAAGGAATTGCGTCTCAGAAAGTACAAACATTTATGGTTCAACTATATGATTTCCTCTCACTTGAGCTTCTATATGATTTTGATCAATAGGAAAACTTTCACAGAAAATAATGTCACGTGGAAAAGGTTAGATAGACTTTGACACTGAAGGTCTTTTAAGATCCTGTAGTATAACAATACATATTTACATGCTCAGTTGTGAAGGACTCTCTGTGACCCCATGTACTATAGCCCACCAGCTTCCTTGGTTCATGGGATTCCCAGGCAAGAACACTGGAGTAGGTAGCCATTTCCTTCTCCAAGGGATCTTCTCGGCCCAGGGATTGAACCCACGTCTCCTACATTGGCAGGCAGATTCTTTACCACTGAGCCACTAGGGAAGTCCTGTAGTATAACCATGGTTTCCCCTTTAATAGACATACCCTATTGGCCAGACTAACAGCTTTTTGGGAAAATGCCTCCCTTTGAACCAAGTAGGGCTGATTCTACTCCCAGGTTCTGAAAGTGTCCCATCCATGCTCTCCTGCAATATTTTACTGGCAATCTCAAGAAAGAAGCACTCTTTATTTCTTCCCTACAAGTCAGTCTGAATGTAGCTAGTGGGGCTCTATGTCACCATGTGAGGAATCTGCCTGAGAATAACCCCAACATAGGAGATAGCAAATCCAGAGGAAGAAAGTATACTTGCAGGTGCGTATGTCCTAGACTCAGCCATAGCTACACCACCTCGAACATCCTCATGGCAAGAGCCATCACATTTACTTCTTGGTTAAGCAAGACGGACCATTTTTGCTAACTCTCCTGTACTAGCCTAATGTCTAAATGGAAAAAAAAATTATAAATAACTAGGATAGAAATGAGAAGAGCAGAGTTTGTGAATAACTTTGTCACTAACTTGTTCTGTCCTTTGTAGAAAATTAATGTATCATTGCCGTCTAGTTCTTTTCACAAACAATTCTTTTATTATTTCTTCCGTGTACCCAGTATTGTGAAAGCTTGTGTCTACTGAATCAGCCAATTATAACTGGGTCATTTTTCTATTTTCAGGTAATTGAGTATGCTCATATTTGGTGGACAATTTTAGGTTAGTGGAGATCCTAGTTTTAGTATTCTAAATTCCAGACAAAAGAAAAGTTGATGTCTTTATTGACCTGTGTTGGCTCAAAATGAAAAAGGTTCTTAATGTGATTTGCATTAGGATTTAAAAAATAATGAAAATATTTCATGTTCCCTCTTTACTGTCTTCAAGGACACTTTTAGAAAACATAGCCTTGGACTGCGTCACTTACAGATTTGATTACATTTTCAAAATCTTCAGGTTAGAACATGGAGTTCAGCTGTGTGGTTGGATTATTTTGTGTACAAATAAAACATAGAAAGGCAATTATAAATGCAGTTTTATTTAAATTTGAGTCAAGTTCCATTTAAAAAATATTTTTAGTGTTATGTAAAACCTGCCTTGGGGCTATTCCAGGCCACTTAGAGGCAAGTAGTCTAGACTCATAACTGAGAGGGTAAAGTCTGGACCCCAGGCTGGATTTACATCCTGACTCTTGGCTCAGAACATAAAGAATCTCCCTGCCATACAGGAGACCTGGGTTTGATCCCTGGGTCAGGAAAATCCCCTGGAGAAGGGAATGACAACCCACTCCAGTATTCTTGCCTGGAAAATCCCATGGACAGAGGAGCCTGGAGGGCTACAGGCCACGGAGATGCAAAGACTAACACAGAACACCCAGAACTGATAAAATCAGATCTCTAAGGGATGAGCCTCAGGCATTAGGATTTTTCATTTTACTAAATCAACAGATCAGAATTATTTGCTTATTGTGTGTGTGTGTGTGTTATAAATGTAGTGCCACTGTTTGTTCTCCCCAACCCCCCTTCCACATTTTTACTTTGTGACATCTTTAAAGTGCATGAATTAAGGTAAAAATTAGAGAAAAGCATATCCACTTTTCAAATATTCTTTAAGAATATAGAAGTTCTCTAAAATTTTTTTCTTTTAAAAAAGCCTTTTTTGCCTTGCTATACAGCATGTGGATCTTTTCTGACTAGGGCTGGAACTCTGGTCCCCTATAGTGGAAGTATGGAGTCTTAATCACCGGACAACCAGGGAAGTCCAAAACTAAGTTTTTACATGATTTTCAAAGTTTACTATCTGCTGCTGCTGCTGCTAAGTCTCTTCAGTCGTGTCCAACTCTGTGCGACCCCATAGATGGCAGCCCACCAGCCTCCGCCGTCCCTGGGATTCTCCAGGCAAGAACATTGGAGTGGGTTGCCATATCCTTCTCCAATGCAGGAAAGTGAACAGTGAAAGTGAAGTTGCTCAGTCTAGCTACGGTTATTATATAATATTGGCAATTTCCCCTGTTTTGTCTCATATATCTCCACCTACAGTCAGTATTTGACCTCCTACTTCCCAATCACTGTGTGCCTCCTCCACCCTCCTCACTGGCAACCATTCATTTGTTCTATTGCATGTATCTGTGAGTCTTTCTTTTTGTTGTCATTGTTATATTTTCTGGTTTTTTTATACTTTTCTTAGAGTTCACACAAGGCCTTGGGCTGTTATAAAGTTCTTCAGAGCTTCTTCAGTTCTTCAGATGGTAAGTTTTAGAACTTATCATCACTTGGGATGGTTTTTAAGCAGTCACGATACTAGGACTCTGCTTCTGGAAATTCTGACTTAATTCCTCTGGGAAGCAGCCAGGGACCGATATTTTTTAGAACTTCTAAATGAAAAAAAAAATCTACACTGAGAACCACTAGAGCATGATGTTAATTACCAGAGGGACAAAGCCCCTTCAGAACAGAACAGTTCTCAGGCCTGAAGGAAATGGGGTTCTCAACCGATTTTCAAAGTACGACTCAGGCAAGAGGGGAGTATATGAAACTGAGTTAAGTGGAATTAGGGACATCACAAGAGCAGGATTTGGAATAGAAAATGATGCAAGTGGAAGAATAAACTTTAAAATAGTTGGGGACATCTGATTAGGAGAGGAAGAACAGAGGTATTTATGGGGAGAGTAAGACAAACGGTACAGCTGGATCAGAGGTAGAAAATGAACTGAGATGAGACTGAAAAAAGGAGGCAGAGTTAGGGCAGGTGAAAGTCTGTCAGCCACATTATGTATTTGACGTGCTTCATCAAAATACAGAGTGCCATGGACGGTGGAGAAAATTATAACTGCCCTTTCTGCCAGGTAACCTCCAGTCCCCTTACATGGATTTAATATTCTCCTCCGCCCTTACCACCACCTTATCTACTATAAGTTTAATAAGTTGAGTCATATGAAATAGCTGATATTAGTCCACTTTTTTACTTAAAAATAGAAATTTTGTGTAACAAAATCTAATGCTTGTTTAGTTTTATTTTTCTCCTATTGAAATGTAAGTTCCCCAACGACAGGGATTTTTGTCTTTTCTCTTCATTATTATGTCCTTAGAGTTTACAGTGACTGGTACACAAAAAGTACTCAATGAATATTTTTTGGATGAATAAATTCTATTAAAAGTGCTCACTGAAGATTAGAGAAAACCAAAGGGGAAAAATATATATGTATATAGTTAAGCTGGTGGGATGTTTGAATTTAAAAGATAAAGAAAAACACATCTATACATATTGAGGCAAGGAAAATATGGAAGAATATTTAAAACATATATTTTGCAAAAGTAAAACAATTCCCCTTAGGACTGGATTTTGCCTTGCCCTACTAAATTTAACCAGAAATGCTTGCAACAAACTTCCCAGAATTTTGATGGAGGGAGACATCAGGCAAAATTCTATATCCTATTGATCTTTCACTTATATGAAAAAGCAATAGAAACATTCTCAAACAGAACAACAACAAACAAAACTATATTACTCTCAATTTTTTTTTTTTTGAAAAAAATGATCTCGCTAAGAAAAACTATAAAAGACTGTGGAATAAGTTATAACACTAACCCCAAAATGGGAAAGAGTTAGTTTAAAAAAATAGCCCTAAGCAATGGAACCACAAAATGTGTAACTCAGTTCAGTTCAGTTCAGTCTCTCAGTCGTGTCCAACTCTTTGCGACTCGATGAATCGCAGCACGCCAGGCCTCCCTATCCATCACCATCTCCCAGAGTTCACTCAAACTCACGCCCATCGAGTCAGTGATGCCATTCAGCCACCTCATCCTCTGTCGTCCCCTTCTCCTCCTGCCCCCAGTCCCTCCCAGCATCAGAGTCTTTTCCAATGAGTCAGCTCTTCGCATGAGGTGGCCAAAGTACTGGAGTTTCAGCTTTAGCATCATTCCTTCCAAAGAACACCNTCCTGTGGTCATGTATGGATGTGAGAGTTGGACTGTGAAGAAAGCTGAGCGCTGAAGGATTGATGCTTTTGAACTGTGGTGTTGGAGAAGACTCTTGAGAGTCCCTTGGACTGCAAGGAGATCCAACCAGTGCATCCTAAAGGAAATCAGTCCTGGGTGTTCATTGGAAAGACTGATGTTGAAGCAGAAACTCTAATGCTTTGGCCACATGATGAGAAGAACTGCCTCATTTGAAAAGACCCTGATGCTGGGAAAGATTGAAGGAAGGAGGAGAAGGGGACGACTGAGGACGAGATGGCTGAATGACATCACTGACTTGATGGACATGAGTTTGATTGAACTCCAGGAGTTGGTGCTGGACAGGGAGGCCTGGTGTGGTGCAATTCATGGGGTCACAAAGAGTCGGACACAACTGAGCACCTGAAATGAACTGAACTGAAGTGAATGAAGTATTTCAAGCAATGAACATTCCAGATCATTTGAGTATTTGATGATAATGACCTTCTTTTTCAAAAATAGAACACAACATCTTATGTGATACAGGAAAGAAAACTCAGGAAGAAGTGTTTGCAAGTGGACAGAATTGTCTTTGGAGATGAACAAATTTGTACTCTTTTTAAANAATGAAGTATTTCAAGCAATGAACATTCCAGATCATTTGAGTATTTGATGATAATGACCTTCTTTTTCAAAAATAGAACACAACATCTTATGTGATACAGGAAAGAAAACTCAGGAAGAAGTGTTTGCAAGTGGACAGAATTGTCTTTGGAGATGAACAAATTTGTACTCTTTTTAAAATTTGTTTATTATTATTTTTACTTTACAATATTGTATTGGTTTTGCCACACATCAACATGAATCAGCCACGGGTGTACACTTGTTCCTAATCCTAAACCCCCCTCCCACCTTCCCCCTTACATCATCCCTCCGGGTCATCCCAGTGTACTAGCCCAGGCATCCTGCACCCTGCATCAAACTTAGACTGGTGGTTTGTTTCTTATATGATATTATACATGTTTCAATGCCATTCTCCCAAATCATCCCACCCTCTCCCTCTCCCACAGAGTCCAAAAGACTGTTCTATACATCTGTGTCTCTTTTGCTGTCTTGCATACAGGGTTATTCTTACCACCTGTCTAAATTCCATATATATGCGTTAGTATACTGTATTGGTGTTTTTCTTTCTGGCTTACTTCACTCTGTATAATTGGCTCCAGTTTCATCCACTTCATTAGAACTGATTCAAATATATTCTTTTAATGGCTGAGTGATACTCCATTGTGTATATGTACCACAGCTTTCTTATCCATTCATCTGTTGATGGACATCTAAGTTGCTTGGGAAAACTGGTCAACCACTTGTAAAAGAATGAAACTAGATCACTTTCTAACACCATACGCAAAAATAAACTCAAAATGGATTAAAGGTCTAAACGTAAGACCAGAAACTATAAAACTCCTAGAGGAGAACATAGGCAAAACACTCTCCGACATAAGTCACAGCAGGATCCTCTATAACCCACCTACCAGAATACTGGAAATAAAAGCAAAAATAAACAAATGGGACCTAATTAAAATTAAAAGCTTTTGCACAACAAAGGAAACTATAAGCAAGGTGAAAAGACAGCCTTCTGAATGGGAGAAAATAATAGCAAATGAAGCAACTGACAAACAACTAATCTCAAAAATATACAAGCAATTCCTGCAGCTCAATTCCAGAAAAATAAATGACCCAATCAAAATTTGTACTCTTGAAACACTCACTTCAGTTTCTGTCATTGGTCTAGTTCTTTTTCTACTGTGATACCACTCCACTGCACAGTTATACATATTTGTATTCTAACAAAAATAACAATTTAAATCAAGACATTTGCTAATTCATCACAATATGTTTCAGGCCATCATTTTTTAAAAAAGCTTTATTTTGCTATACCTTATCTTACCTGTGAAAGAAGAGTGACTTCCCAGTGACAGCACATATGTGAGAACCTGAGGAGTTTATATCAGAATTGTCACAGAGGGATCGACTCCCTAGGGTTCCATTACTTCTCACAGAAATTCATTCAGACTATTAATAACCACTAAGGTTTCTTTTATTTTTAAAATCTTATACTCATGAGGACACGATAATTTGCCACTTCCTAATATCACCAGGGAAGCAAATCTGAAATGATGAAGCGATGAGATTCACTCTTCATTTCAGTATGTATGCC